>JAROOI010000029.1:3042500-3077500 GCA_030578255.1 Tiaroga cobitis | reverse complement strand
AATCTTTCTTTCTTTTTACCTAATCTTTCTTTCTTTTTACCGAATCTTTCTTTCTTTTTACCTAATCTTTCTTTCTTTTTTCTTTCTTTCTTTCCAACTAATCTCTTTCTTTCTTTCTTTCTTACTGATCTATCTTTCTTTCTAACTAATCTTTCTTTCATTCTTTCTAACTAATCCATCCTTCTTTCTTTCTGACTAATCCATCTTTCTTTCTTTCTAACTAATCCATCTTTCTTTCTTCTTTCTTTCTTTTTTTAACTAATCTTTCTTTCATTCTTTTTAACTAATCTTTCTTCTTTCTTTCTAACTAAACTTTCTTCTTTCTTTCTAACTAATCCATCTATCAAACTTCAAACTATTTTAAACTTCTTCAAACTCTCTGGTCTGGCTTTTTCAAGCCAACTTAAAGTTTGTCTCATCAAACTTTTTTCTAGTTATTATTCTTCTTCTGCCCCCTAAAATTTCTGACTCTAACTCCTCCTAGAGCTTTAACTCCACATACTCCAAACTCGGCACGGACGCTCAAACTGTTCTCACTTAGTGTGCTATATCTTTTCTAACTGATCGGACTTACGGTTTTCCTAAAAATGACGATCGAAACTCGAAAAAAAACATTTGAAAATCCCATTGACTTAACATTGCGGAATGTTCAGATTTTCAAACTGACCAACTGCCAAAAATTCAAAAATTCAAATCTAAACACCTTGAAGCCCTAGACTCAATCAAACTGCCATTCTATATGTACTAATGAACCTACCTATCTCTCTCTCTCTCTTTCTAACTCTCTCTTTCTAACTCTTTCTATCTCACTCTCTCTTTTTCTAACTCTCTATCTATCTAACTATCTATCTAACTCTCTATCTATCTCTTTCTAACTCTCTCTTTCTAACTCTCTATCTATCTAATTCTCTAACTCTCTCTTTCTAACTCTCTCTTTCTAACTCTCTCTTTCTAACTCTCTCTTTCTAACTCTCTAACTCGCTCTATCTCACTCTCTCTTTTTCTAACTCTCTATCTATCTAACTATCTATCTAACTCTCTATCTATCTCTTTCTAACTCTCTCTTTCTAACTCTCTATCTATCTAACTCTTTCTAACTCTCGATCTATCTAACTCTCGATCTATCTAACTCTCTCTTTCTAACTCTCTCTTTCTATCTCTCTCTTTCTATCTCTCTCTTTCTAACTCTCTCTTTCTAACTCTCTCTTTCTAACTCTCTCTTTCTAACTCTCTCTTTCTAACTCTCTCTTTCTAACTCTCTAACTCGCTCTATCGCACTCTCTCTTTTTCTAACTCTCTATCTATCTAACTATCTATCTAACTCTCTATCTATCTCTTTCTAACTCTCTCTTTCTAACTCTTTCTAACTCTCTCTTTCTAACTCTTTCTAACTCTCTATCTATCTAACTTTCTAACTCTCTCTTTCTAACTCTCTCTTTCTAACTCTCTTTTTCTAACTCTCGATCTAACTATCTATCTATCTCTTTCTAACTCTCGATCTATCTAACTCTCTCTTTCTAACTCTCTCTTTCTAACTCTCTCTTTCTAACTCTCTCTTTCTAACTCTCTATCTATCTCTTTCTAACTCTCTCTTTCTAACTCTCTCTTTCTAACTCTCTCTTTCTAACTCTCTATCTATCTCTTTCTAACTCTCTCTTTCTAACTCTCTATCTCTCTCTTTCTAACTCTCTCTTTCTAACTATCTAACTCGCTCTATCTCACTCTCTCTTTTTCTAACTCTCTATCTATCTAACTATCTATCTAACTCTCTATCTATCTCTTTCTAACTCTCTCTTTCTAACTCTCTATCTATCTAACTCTTTCTAACTCTCGATCTATCTAACTCTCTCTTTCTAACTCTCTCTTTCTAACTCTCTCTTTCTATCTCTCTCTTTCTAACTCTCTCTTTCTAACTCTCTCTTTCTAACTCTCTCTTTCTAACTCTCTCTTTCTAACTCTCTCTTTCTAACTCTCTAACTCGCTCTATCGCACTCTCTCTTTTTCTAACTCTCTATCTATCTAACTATCTATCTAACTCTCTATCTATCTCTTTCTAACTCTCTCTTTCTAACTCTCTCTTTCTAACTCTTTCTAACTCTCTCTTTCTAACTCTCGATCTATCTAACTCTCTCTTTCTAACTCTCTCTTTCTAACTCTCTCTTTCTATCTCTCTCTTTCTAACTCTCTCTTTCTAACTCTCTCTTTCTAACTCTATCTTTCTAACTCTCTCTTTCTAACTCTCTCTTTCTAACTCTCTATCTATCTCTTTCTAACTCTCTCTTTCTAACTCTCTCTTTCTAACTCTCTCTTTCTAACTCTCTCTTTCTAACTCTCTATCTATCTCTTTCTAACTCTCTCTTTCTAACTCTCTATCTCTCTCTTTCTAACTCTCTCTTTCTAACTCTCTATCTATCTCTTTCTAACTCTCTCTTTCTAACTCTCTATCTCTCTCTTTCTAACTCTCTCTTTCTAACTCTCTATCTATCTCTTTCTAACTCTCTCTTTCTAACTCTCTCTTTCTAACTCTCTCTTTCTAACTAATCTATCTTTCTTTCTTTCTAACTAATCTCTTTTAAACTTTCTTTCTTTCTAACTAATCTTTCTTTCTTTCTTTCTAACTAATCTTTCTTTCTAACTAATCTATCTTTCTTTTTTCTAACTAATCTTTCTTTCTTTTTTTTTCAAACTAATCTTTCTTTCTAACTAATCTTTCTTTCTAACTAATCTATCTTTCTTTCTTTCTAACTAATCTTTCTTTCTAACTAATCTCTTTTAAACTTTCTTTCTTTCTAACTAATCTTTCTTTCTTTCTAACTAATCTTTCTTTCTAACTAATCTATCTTTCTTTCTTTCTAACTAATCTTTCTTTCTAACTAATCTCTTTTAAACTTTCTTTCTTTCTAACTAATCTTTCTTTCTTTCTAACTAATCTTTCTTTCTAACTAATCTTTCTTTCTAACTAATCTATCTTTCTTTCTTTCTAACTAATCTTTCTTTCTAACTAATCTCTTTTAAACTTTCTTTCTTTCTAACTAATCTTTCTTTCTTTCTAACTAATCTTTCTTTCTAACTAATCTTTCTTTCTAACTAATCTATCTTTCTTTCTTTCTAACTAATCTTTCTTTCTAACTAATCTTTCTTTCTAACTAATCTATCTTTCTTTCTTTCTAACTAATCTTTCTTTCTTTTTTTCAAACTAATCTTTCTTTCTAACTAATCTTTCTTTCTAACTAATCTATCTTTCTTTCTTTCTAACTAATCTTTCTTTCCTTCTAACTAATCTATCTTTCTTTCTATCTATCTAACTAATCTTTTTTTCTTTCTTTTTAACTAATCTTTCTTTCTAACTAATCTTTCTTTTTTCTAACTAATCTTTCTTTCTTTTTTCTTTCTAACTAATATTTCTTCTTTCTTTCTAACTATTCTTTCTTTCTTTCTTCCTTTTTAAACTAATGTTTCTTTTTTTTTTTACTTTGAACTATTTAACATTTTAAACTACTTTAAACTTCAAACTACTTTTAAACTAATTCAAACTTTCTGGGCCAAACTTTCACAAGCCAACTTAAAGTTTGTCTTGACGAACTTTTTCTAGTTAAGTTGGCTTGGAGAGCCAACTTACTGAAATCCTATTTAAACTTATTATTATTATTATTATTCTTCTTACTCAAATTTACAACTCTAACTCCTCCTAGAGCTTTAACTCCACATACTCCAAACTCGGCACAGACACTCAAACTGTTCTGACTCGGTGTGCTATATCTTTTCTAACTGATCGGACTTACAGTTTTCTTAAAAATTAATATTAAACATCATAAAATTCCCATAGACTTTCATTGCAGCATGTTCAAAATGAGCCAAGGCTACGGTGGCCCAGTAGTGCACAACATAAAAACTCAAATCTAAACTCCCTGAAGCCCTAGACTCAATTAAACTACCATTCAATGTACTAATATCTATCTATCTATCTATCTATCTATCTATCTATCTATCTATCTAATCTATCTATCTTTCTAACTAATCTATCTATCTATCTATCTATCGATCTTTCTTTCTAACTAATCTATTTATCTTTCTAACTAATCTATCTATCTATCTCTATCTATCTATCTATCTTTCTAAATAATCTATCTATCTATCTCTATCTATCTATCTATCTCTATCTATCTATCTATCTTTCTAACTAATCTATCTATCTATCTATCGATCTTTCTTTCTAACTAATCTATCTATCTTTCTAACTAATCTATCTATCTATCTATCGATCTTTCTTTCTAACTAATCTATTTATCTAACTAATCTATCTATCTATCTATCTATCTATCTATCTATCTATCTATCTATCTCTCTATCTCTCTATCTCTATCTATCTATCTATCTATCTATCTATCTTTCTAACTAATCTTTCTTTCTTTCTTTCTTTCTTTCTTTCTTTCTTTCTTTCTTTCTTTCTAACTAATCCATCCTTCTTTCTTTCTTACTGATCTATCTTTCTTTCTGTCTTTCTAACTAATCTTTCTTTATTTCTTTCTAACTAATCTTTTCTTTTTTTCTAACTAATCTTTCTTTCTTTCTTTCTAATTATCTTTCTTTCTTTCTTTCTTTATAATTAATCTTTCTTTCTTTTTACCTAATCTTTCTTTCTTTTTCTTTCTTTCCAACTAATCTCTTTCTTTCTTTCTTTCTTTCTTACTGATCTATCTTTCTTTCTATCTTATTTTTCTTTCTGTCTTTCTAACTAATCTTTCTTTATTTCTTTCTAACTGATCTTTTCTTTCTTTCTTTCTAACTAATCTTTGTTTCATTCTTTCTAACTAATCTTTCTTTCTTTCTAAGTAATCCATCTTTCTTTCTTTCTAACTAATCTATCTTTCTTTCTTTTTAACTAATCTATCTATCTATCTTTCTTTCTAACTAATCTATCTATCTTTCTTTTTAACTAATCTATCTATCTTTCTTTCTTTTTAACTAATCTATCTATCTTTCTTTCTTTCTAACTAATCTTTCTTTCTAACTAATCTTTCTTTCTTTCTTTCTTTCTTTCTTACTGATCTATCTTTCTAACTAACTAATCTTTCTTTCTTTCTACCTAATCTTTCTTTCTTTCTAACTAATCTTTCTTTCTTTTGTAACTAATCTTTCTTTCTTTCTAACTAATCTTTCTTTCTTTCTAACTAATCTTTCTTTCTTACTGATCTATCTTTCTTTCTAACTAATCCTTCTTTCTTTCTTTCTTTCTAACTAATCTTTCTTTCTTTCTTTCTTTCGTTCTTTCTAACTAATCTTTCTTCTCTCTTTCTTCTTTCTTTCTTTCTTTCTTTCTTCTCTCTTTCTTCTTTCTTCCTTTCTTTCTTTCTTTCTTTCTAACTAATCTTTCTTCTTTCTTTCTTTCTTTCTATCTTTCTAACTAATCTTTCTTTCTTCCTAATATTTCTTTCTTTTTTCTTTCTTTCTTTCTTTATTTCTTTCTTTCTTTCTTTCTAACTAATCTTTCTTCTTTCTTTCTTTCTTTCTTTCTTCCTAATATTTCTTTCTTTCTTTCTTTCTAACTAATCTTTCTTTCTTTCTTTCTTTCTTTCTTTCTTTCTTTCTTTCTAACTAATCTTCTTTCTTTCTTTCTTTCTTTCTTTCTTTCTTTCTTTCTTTCTAACTAATCTTTCTTTCTTTCTAACTAATCTTTCTTTCTTTCTTTCTTTCTAACTAATCTTCTTTCTTTCTTTCTTACTTTCTAACTTATCTTTCTTTCTTTCTTTCTAACTAATCTTTCTTCTTTCTTTCTTTCTTTCTTTCTTTCTTTCTTTCTTTCTTTCTTTCTTTCTTTCTTTCTCTCTTTCTAACTAATCTTTCTTCTTTCTTTCTTTCTTTCTAACTAATCTGTCTTTCTTTCTAACTAATCTTTCTTCTTTCTTTCTTTCTTTCTTTCTAACTAATCTTTCTTTCTTTCTAATTAATCTTTCTTCTTTCTTTCTTTCTTTCTTTCTTTCTTTCTTTCTAACTAATCTTTCTTCTTTCTTTCTTTCGTTCTTTCTTTCTTTCTTTCTTTCTTTCTTTCTTTCTTTCTTACTTTCTAACTAATCTTTCTTTCTTTCTTTCTTTCTAACTAATCTTTCTTCTTTCTTTCTTTCTAACTAATCTTTCTAACTAATCTTTCTTCTTTCTTTCTTTCTTTCTTTCTTTCTTTCTTTCTAACTAATCTTTCTTTCTTTCTAACTAATCTTTATTTCTTTCTAACTAATCTTTCTTCTTTCTTTCTTTCTTTCTTTCTAACTAATCTTTCTTTCTTTCTTTCTTTCTTTCTTTCTTTCTTTCTAACTAATCTTTCTTTCTTTCTTTCTTTCTTTCTTTCTAACTAATCTTTCTTCTTTCTTTCTAACTAATCTTTCTTCTTTCTTTCTTTCTCTCTTTCTAACTAATCTTTCTTCTTTCTTTCTTTCTTTCTTTCTTTCTTTCTTTCTTTCTTTCTTTCTAGCTAATATTTCTTTCTTACTAACTAATATTTCTTTCTTTCTTTCTAACTAATTTTTCTTTCTTTCTTTCTAACTAACTAATCTTTCTTTCTAACTGATCATCTTTTCTTTCTTTCTTTCTTTCTTTCTTTCTTTCTTTCTTTCTTTCTTTCTTTCTTTCTTTCTAACTAATCTTTCTTTCTTTCTAAGTAATCCATCTTTCTTTCTTTCTTTCTAACTAGTCTTTCTTTCTTTCTAACTAATCTATCTTTCTTTCTTTTTAACTAATCTATCTATCTTTCTTTCTAACTAATCCATCCTTCTTTCTTTCTTACTGATCTATCTTTCTTTCTATATTATCTTTCTTTTTTCTAACTAATCTTTCTTTCTGTCTTTCTAATTATCTTTCTTTCTTTCTTTCTTTATAATTAATCATTCTTTCTTTTGCCTAATCTTTCTTTCTTTTTCTTTCTTTCTTTCCAACTAATCTCTTTCTTTCTTTCTTACTGATCTATCTTTCTTTCTATCTTATCTTTCTTTCTGTCTTTCTAACTAATCTTTCTTTATTTCTTTCTAATTAATCTTTTCTTTTTTCTAACTAATCTTTCTTTCTTTCTTTCTTTCTAACTAATCCTTTCTTTCTAACTAATCATTCTTTCTTTCGTACTGATCTATCTTTCGAACTAACTAATCTTTCTTTCTTTCTAACTAATCTTTCTTTCTTTTGTAACTAATCTTTCTTTCTCACTAACTAATATTTCTTTCTTTCTTTCTTTCTAACTAATTTTTCTTTCTTTCTTTCTAACTAACTAATCTTTCTTTCTAACTGATCATCTTTTCTTTCTTTCTTTCTTTCTTTCTTTCTAACTAATCTTTCTTTCTTTCTAAGTAATCCATCTTTCTTTCTTTCTTTCTAACTAGTCTTTCTTTCTTTCTAACTAATCTATCTTTCTTTCTTTTTAACTAATCTATCTATCTTTCTTTCTAACTAATCTATCTATCTTTCTTTCTTTTTAACTAATCTATCTATCTTTCTTTCTAACTAATCCTTCTTTCTTTCTTTCTAACTAATCTTTCTTTCTTTCTAACTAATCTTTCTTTCTTTCTTTCTTTTTTTCTTACTGATCTATCTTTCTTTCTAACTAACTAATCTTTCTTTCTAACTGATCATCTTTTCTTTCTTTCTTTCTTTCTTTCTTTCTTTCTAACTAATTTTCTTTCTTTCTTTCTAACTAATCTTTCTTTCTTTCATTCTTTCTAACTAATCTTTCTTTCTTTCTAAGTAATCCATCTTTCTTTCTTTCTTTCTAACTAGTCTTTCTTTCTTTCTTTCTAACTAATCTATCTTTCTTTCTTTTTAACTAATCTATCTATCTTTCTTTCTGACTAATCTATCTATCTTTCTTTCTTTTTAACTAATCTATCTATCTTTCTTTCTTTTTAACTAATCTATATATCTTTCTTTCTAACTAATCTATCTATCTTTCTTTCTTTTTAACTAATCTATCTATCTTTCTTTCTTTTTAACTAATCTATCTATCTATCTTTCTTTTTAACTAATCTGTCTATCTATCTTTCTTTTTAACTAATCCTTCTTTCTTTCTTTCTAACTAATCTTTCTTTCTTTCTTTCTTTCTTTCTTTCTTTCTTTCTTTCTTACTTTCTAACTAATCTTTCTTTCTTTCTTTCTTTCTTTCTTTCTTTCTTTCTTTCTTTCTTTCTAACTAATCTTTCTTCTTTCTTTCTTTCTTTCTTTCTTTCTCTCTTTCTAACTAATCTTTCTTCTTTCTTTCTTTCTCTCTTTCTAACTAATCTTTCTTCTTTCTTTCTTTCTTTCTTTCTTTCTTTCTTTCTTTCTTTCTTTCTTTCTAACTAATCTTTCTTCTTTCCTTCTTTCTTTCTTTCTAACTAATCTATCTTCTTTCTTTCTTTCTTTCTTTCTTTCTTTCTTTCTTTCTTTCTTTCTTTCTTTCTTTCTACCTAATCATTCTTTCTTTCTAACTAATCCTTCTTTCTTTCTAACTAATCCTTCTTTCTTTTTCTTTCTTTCTTTCTTTCTTTCTTTCTTTCTAACTAATCTTTCTTCTTTCTTTCTTTCTAACTAATCTTTCTTCTTTCTTTCTTTCTCTCTTTCTAACTAATCTTTCTTCCTTTTTTAGCTAATCTTTCTTCTTTCTTTCTTTCTTTCTAACTAATCTTTCTTTCTAACTAATCTCTTTTAAACTTTCTTTCTTTCTAACTAATCTTTCTTTCTTTCTAACTAATCTTTCTTTCTAACTAATCTATCTTTCTTTCTTTCTAACTAATCTTTCTTTCTAACTAATCTCTTTTAAACTTTCTTTCTTTCTAACTAATCTTTCTTTCTTTCTAACTAATCTTTCTTTCTAACTAATCTTTCTTTCTAACTAATCTATCTTTCTTTCTTTCTAACTAATCTTTCTTTCTAACTAATCTCTTTTAAACTTTCTTTCTTTCTAACTAATCTTTCTTTCTTTCTAACTAATCTTTCTTTCTAACTAATCTTTCTTTCTAACTAATCTATCTTTCTTTCTTTCTAACTAATCTTTCTTTCTAACTAATCTTTCTTTCTAACTAATCTATCTTTCTTTCTTTCTAACTAATCTTTCTTTCTTTTTTTCAAACTAATCCTTCTTTCTAACTAATCTTTCTTTCTAACTAATCTATCTTTCTTTCTTTCTAACTAATCTTTCTTTCTTTCCTTCTAACTAATCTATCTTTCTTTATATCTATCTAACTAATCTTTTTTTCTTTCTTTTTAACTAATCTTTCTTTCTAACTAATCTTTCTTTTTTCTAACTAATCTTTCTTTCTTTTTTCTTTCTAACTAATATTTCTTCTTTCTTTCTAACTATTCTTTCTTTCTTTCTTCCTTTTTAAACTAATGTTTCTTTTTTTTTTTACTTTGAACTATTTAACATTTTAAACTACTTTAAACTTCAAACTACTTTTAAACTAATTCAAACTTTCTGGGCCAAACTTTCACAAGCCAACTTAAAGTTTGTCTTGACGAACTTTTTCTAGTTATTAAGTTGGCTTGGAGAGCCAACTTACTGAAATCCTATTTAAACTTATTATTATTATTATTATTATTAAGTTGGCTTGGAGAGCCAACTTACTGAAATCCTATTTAAACTTATTATTATTATTAAGTTGGCTTGTGAGAGCCAACTTACTGAAATCCTATTTAAACTTATTATTATTATTAAGTTGGCTTGGAGAGCCAACTTACTGAAATCCTATTTAAACTTATTATTATTATTATTATTCTTCTTACTCAAATTTACAACTCTAACTCCTCCTAGAGCTTTAACTCCACATACTCCAAACTCGGCACGGACACTCAAACTGTTCTGACTCGGTGTGCTATATCTTTTCTAACTGATCGGACTTACAGTTTTCTTAAAAATTAATATTAAATATCATAAAATTCCCATAGACTTTCATTGCAGCATGTTCAAAATGAGCCAAGGCTACGGTGGCCCAGTAGTGCACAACATAAAAACTCAAATCTAAACTCCCTGAAGCCCTAGACTCAATTAAATTACCATTCAATGTACTAATATCTATCTATATATCTATCTATCTATCTATCTATCTATCTATCTATCTATCTATCTATCTATCTATCTATCTATCTAATCTATCTATCTATCGATCTTTCTTTCTAACTAATCTATTTATCTTTCTAACTAATCTATCTATCTATCTATCTATCTATCTATCTATCTATCTATCTATCTAAATAATCTATCTATCTAACTAATCTATCTATCTTTCTAACTAATCTATCTATCTATCGATCTTTCTTTCTAACTAATCTATTTATCTTTCTTACTAATCTATCTATCTATCTATCTATCTATCTATCTATCTATCTATCTATCTATCTATCTATCTATCTATCTACCTCTATCTATCTATCTATCTATCTTTCTAAATAATCTATCTATCTATCTTTCTAACTAATCTATCTATCTATCTTTCTAACTAATATATCTATCTATCTATCTTTCTAACTAATCTATCTATCTATATCTATCTTTCTAACTAAACTATCTATCTATCTTTCTATCTATCTATCTATCTATCGATCTTTCTTTCTAACTAATCTATTTATCTTTCTAACTAATCTATCTATCTATCTATCTATCTATCTATCTATCTATCTATCTATCTATCTATCTATCTCTATCTATCTATCTATCTATCTATCTATCTATCTATCTTTCTAAATAATCTATCTATCTATCTTTCTAACTAATCTATCTATCTTTCTATCTATCTATCTTTATTTCTTTCTAACTAATCTTTTCTTTCTTTCTAACTAATCTTTCTTTCTTTCTTTCTTTCTTTCTTTCTTTCCTTCTAACTAATCCATCCTTCTTTCTTTCTTACTGATCTATCTTTCTTTCTGTCTTTCTAACTAATCTTTCTTTATTTCTTTCTAACTAATCTTTTCTTTTTTTCTAACTAATCTTTCTTTCTTTCTTTCTAATTATCTTTCTTTCTTTTTACCTAATCTTTCTTTCTTTTTCTTTCTTTCTTTCCAACTAATCTCTTTCTTTCTCTTTCTTTCTTTCTTTCTTACTGATCTATCTTTCTTTCTATCTTATCTTTCTTTCTGTCTTTCTAACTAATCTTTCTTTATTTCTTTCTAACTGATCTTTTCTTTCTTTCTAACTAATCATTCTTTCTTTCTTTCTTTCTTTCTTTCTTTCTTTCTTTCTTTCTTTCTTTCTTTCTTTCTTTCTTTCTTTCTTTCTTTCTTTCTAACTAATCCATCATTCTTTCTTTCTGACTAATCTTTCTTTCATTCTAAGTAATCCATCTTTCTTTCTTTCTAACTAATCTATCTTTCTTTCTTTTTAACTAATCTATCTATCTTTCTTTCTAACTAATCTATCTATCTTTCTTTTTAACTAATCTATCTATCTTTCTTTCTTTTTAACTAATCTATCTATCTTTCTTTCTTTCTAACTAATCTTTCTTTTTCTTTCTTTCTTACTGATCTATCTTTCTAACTAACTAATCTTTCTTTCTTTCTAACTAATCTTTCTTTCTTTCTTTCTTTCTAACTAATCTTTCTTCTTTCTTTCTTTCTTTCTTTCTTTCTCTCTTTCTAACTAATCTTTCTTCTTTCTTTCTTTCTTTCTAACTAATCTTTCTTCTTTCTTTCTTTCTCTCTTTCTAACTAATCTTTCTTCTTTCTTTCTTTCTTTCTAGCTAATCTTTCTTCTTTCTTTCTTTCTTTCTTTCTTTCTTTCTTTCTTTCTTTCTTTCTTTCTTTCTTTCTAACTAATCTTTCGTCTTTCTTTCTTTCTTCCTAATATTTCTTTCTTTTTTCTTTCTTTCTTTCTTTCTTTCTAACTAATCTTTCTTTCTTTCATTCTTTCTAACTAATCTTTCTTTCTTTCTAAGTAATCCATCTTTCTTTCTTTCTAACTAGTCTTTCTTTCTTTCTAACTAATCTATCTCTCTTTCTTCCTTCTTTCTTTCTTTCTTTCTTTCTTCTCTCTTTCTTCTTTCTTTCTTTCTTTCTTTCTTTCTTTCTTTTCTTTCTAACTAATCTTTCTTCTTTCTTTCTTTCTTTCTTTCTTTCTTTCTTTCTTTCTTTCTTTCTTTCTTTCTAACTAATCTTCTTTCTTTCTTTCTTTCTAACTAATCTTTCTTTCTTTCTTTCTTTCTTTCTTTCTTTCTAACTAATCTTTCTTTCTTCCTAATATTTCTTTCTTTTTTCTTTCTTTCTTTCTTTCTTTCTTTCTTTCTTTCTTTCTTTCTTTCTTTCTTTCTTTCTTTCTAACTAATCTTTCGTCTTTCTTTCTTTCTTCCTAATATTTCTTTCTTTTTTCTTTCTTTCTTTCTTTCTTTCTAACTAATCTTTCTTTCTTTCATTCTTTCTAACTAATCTTTCTTTCTTTCTAAGTAATCCATCTTTCTTTCTTTCTAACTAGTCTTTCTTTCTTTCTAACTAATCTATCTATCTTTCTTTCTTTTTAACTAATCTATCTATCTTTCTTTCTAACTAATCTATCTATCTTTCTTTCTTTTCAACTAATCTATCTATCTTTCTTTCTTTTTAACTAATCTATCTATCTATCTTTCTTTCTTTTTAACTAATCTTTCTTTCTTCCTTTCTTTCTTTCTTTCTTTTTTTCTTACTGATCTATCTTTCTAACTAATCTTTCTTTCTTTTTTAACTAATCTTTCTTTCTTTTGTAACTAATCCTTTCTTTCTAACTAATGTTTCTTTCTTTCTAACTAATTTTTCTTTCTTTCTTTCTAACTAATCTTTCTAACTGATCATCTTTTCTTTCTTTCTTTCTTTCTTTCTTTCTTTCTTTCTTTCTTTCTTTCTTTCTAACTAATCTTCTTTCTTTCTTTCTTTCTTTCTTACTTTCTAACTAATCTTTCTTCTTTCTTTCTTTCTAACTAATCTTTCTTTCTTTCTTTCTAACTAATCTTTCTTTCTTTCTTTTTTTCTTTCTTTCTTTCTTTCTTTCTTTCTTTCTTTCTTTCTTTCTTTCTTTCTTACTTTCTAACTAATCTTTCTTCTTTCTTTCTTTCTTTCTAACTAATCTTCTTTCTTTCTTTCTTTCTTTCTTTCTAACTAATCTTTCTGTCTTTCTTTCTTTTTTCTTTCTTTCTTTCTTTCTTTCTTTCTTTCTTTCTTTCTTTCTTTCTTTCTTTCTTTCTAACTAATCATCTTTCTTTCTTTCTTTCTTTCTTTCTTTCTTTCTTTCTTTCTTTCTAACTAATCCATCATTCTTTCTTTCTGACTAATCTTTCTTTCATTCTAAGTAATCCATCTTTCTTTCTTTCTAACTAATCTATCTTTCTTTCTTTTTAACTAATCTATCTATCTTTCTTTCTAACTAATCTATCTATCTTTCTTTTTAACTAATCTATCTATCTTTCTTTCTTTTTAACTAATCTATCTATCTTTCTTTCTTTCTAACTAATCTTTCTTTTTATTTCTTTCTTACTGATCTATCTTTCTAACTAACTAATCTTTCTTTCTTTCTAACTAATCTTTCTTTCTTTCTTTCTTTCTAACTAATCTTTCTTCTTTTTTTCTTTCTTTCTTTCTCTCTTTCTAACTAATCTTTCTTCTTTCTTTCTTTCTTTCTAACTAATCTTCTTTCTTTCTTTCTTTCTTTCTTTCTTTCTTTCTTTCTTTCTAACTAATCTTTCTTTCTTTCTTTCTTTCTTTCTTTCTTTCTTTCTTTCTAACTAATCTTCTTTCTTTCTTTCTTTCTTTCTTACTTTCTAACTAATCTTTCTTCTTTCTTTCTTTCTAACTAATCTTTCTTTCTTTCTTTCTTTCTAACTAATCTTTCTTTCTTTCTTTCTTTCTTTCTTTCTTTCTTTCTTTCTTTCTTTCTTTCTTTCTTTCTTTCTTACTTTCTAACTAATCTTTCTTCTTTCTTTCTTTCTTTCTAACTAATCTTCTTTCTTTCTTTCTTTCTTTCTTTCTAACTAATCTTTCTTTCTTTCTTTCTTTTTTCTTTCTTTCTTTCTTTCTTTCTTTCTTTCTTTCTTTCTTTCTTTCTAACTAATCATCTTTCTTTCTTTCTTTCTTTCTTTCTTTCTTTCTTTCTTTCTTTCTTTCTTTCTTTCTAACTAATCCATCATTCTTTCTTTCTGACTAATCTTTCTTTCATTCTAAGTAATCCATCTTTCTTTCTTTCTAACTAATCTATCTTTCTTTCTTTTTAACTAATCTATCTATCTTTCTTTCTAACTAATCTATCTATCTATCTTTCTTTTTAACTAATCTATCTATCTTTCTTTCTTTTTAACTAATCTATCTATCTTTCTTCCTTTCTAACTAATCTTTCTTTTTCTTTCTTTCTTACTGATCTATCTTTCTAACTAACTAATCTTTCTTTCTTTCTAACTAATCTTTCTTTCTTTCTTTCTTTCTAACTAATCTTTCTTCTTTCTTTCTTTCTTTCTCTCTTTCTAACTAATCTTTCTTCTTTCTTTCTTTCTTTCTTTCTAACTAATCTTTCTTCTTTCTTTCTTTCTCTCTTTCTAACTAATCTTTCTTCTTTCTTTCTTTCTTTCTAGCTAATCTTTCTTCTTTCTTTCTTTCTAACTAATCTTTCTTCTCTCTTTCTTCCTTCTTTCTTTCTTTCTTTCTTTCTTTCTTTCTTTCTTTCTTTCTTTCTTTCTTCTCTCTTTCTTCTTTCTTTCTTTCTTTCTTTCTTTCTTTTCTTTCTAACTAATCTTTCTTCTTTCTTTCTTTCTTTCTTTCTTTCTTTCTAACTAATCTTCTTTCTTTCTTTCTTTCTAACTAATCTTTCTTTCTTTCTTTCTTTCTTTCTTTCTAACTAATCTTTCTTTCTTCCTAATATTTCTTTCTTTTTTCTTTCTTTCTTTCTTTCTTTCTTTCTTTCTTTCTTTCTTTCTTTCTAACTAATCTTTCTTCTTTCTTTCTTTCTTCCTAATATTTCTTTCTTTTTTCTTTCTTTCTTTCTTTCTAACTAATCTATCTATCTTTCTTTCTTTCTTTTTAACTAATCTATCTATCTTTCTAAGTAATCCATCTTTCTTTCTTTCTAACTAGTCTTTCTTTCTTTCTAACTAATCTATCTATCTTTCTTTCTTTTTAACTAATCTATCTATCTTTCTTTCTAACTAATCTATCTATCTTTCTTTCTTTTCAACTAATCTATCTATCTTTCTTTCTTTTTAACTAATCTATCTATCTATCTTTCTTTCTTTTTAACTAATCTTTCTTTCTTCCTTTCTTTCTTTCTTTCTTTCTTTCTTACTGATCTATCTTTCTAACTAATCTTTCTTTCTTTTTTAACTAATCTTTCTTTCTTTTGTAACTAATCCTTTCTTTCTAACTAATGTTTCTTTCTTTCTAACTAATTTTTCTTTCTTTCTTTCTAACTAGTCTTTCTTTCTTTCTAACTAATCTATCTATCTTTCTTTCTTTTTAACTAATCTATCTATCTTTCTTTCTAACTAATCTATCTATCTTTCTTTCTTTTCAACTAATCTATCTATCTTTCTTTCTTTTTAACTAATCTATCTATCTATCTTTCTTTCTTTTTAACTAATCTTTCTTTCTTCCTTTCTTTCTTTCTTTCTTTCTTTCTTACTGATCTATCTTTCTAACTAATCTTTCTTTCTTTTTTAACTAATCTTTCTTTCTTTTGTAACTAATCCTTTCTTTCTAACTAATGTTTCTTTCTTTCTAACTAATTTTTCTTTCTTTCTTTCTAACTAATCTTTCTAACTGATCATCTTTTCTTTCTTTCTTTCTTTCTTTCTTTCTTTCTTTCTTTCTTTCTAACTAATCTTTCTTTCTTTCTTTCTTTCTAACTAATCTTTATTTTTTTCTTTCTTTCTTTCTTTCTTTCTTTCTTTCTTTCTTTCTTTCTTTCTTTCTTTCTAACTAATCTTTCTTCTTTCTTTCTTTCTTTCTTTCTTTCTTTCTTTCTCACTAATCTTTCTTCTTTCTTTCTTTCTTTCTTTCTTTCTTTCTTTCTAACTAATCTTTCTTTCTTTTATTCTTTCTAACTAATCTTTCTTTCTTTCTAAGTAATCCATCTTTCTTTCTTTCTTTCTAACTAGTCTTTCTTTCTTTCTTTTTAACTAATCTATCTATCTTTCTTTCTTTTTAACTAATCTATATATCTTTCTTTCTTTTTAACTAATCTATCTATCTATCTTTCTTTTTAACTAATCTATCTATCTATCTTTGTTTCTAACTAATCCTTCTTTCTTTCTTTCTTTCTTTCTTTCTTTCTTACTAATCTTTCTTCTCTCTTTCTTCTTTCTTTCTTTCTTTCTTTCTTTCTTTCTTTCTTTCTTTCTAACTAATCTTTCTTTCTTTCATTCTTTCTAACTAATCTTTCTTTCTTTCTAAGTAATCCATCTTTCTTTCTTTCTTTCTAACTAGTCTTTCTTTCTTTTTAACTAATCTATCTATCTTTCTTTCTTTTTAACTAATCTATATATCTTTCTTTCTTTTTAACTAATCTATCTATCTATCTTTCTTTTTAACTAATCTATCTATCTTTGTTTCTAACTAATCCTTCTTTCTTTCTTTCTTTCTTTCTTTCTTTCTTTCTTACTAATCTTTCTTCTCTCTTTCTTCTTTCTTTCTTTCTTTCTTTCTTTCTTTCTTCTCTCTTTCTTCTCTCTTTCTTCTTTCTTTCTTTCTTTCTTTCTTTCTTTCTTTCTTTCTTTTCTTTCTAACTAATCTTTCTTTCTTTCTAACTAATCTTCTTTCTTTCTTTCTTTCTTTCTTTCTTTCTTTCTTTCTTTCTAACTAATCTTTCTAACTAATCTTTCTTTCTAACTAATCTTTCTTCTTTCTTTCTTTCTTCCTAATATTTCTTTCTTTTTTCTTTCTTTCTTTCTAACTAATCTTTCTTTCTTTCTTTCTTTCTTTCTTTCTTACTTTCTAACTAATCTTTCTTCTTTCTTTCTTTCTTTTTTCTTTCTATTTTTCTTTCTTCTTTCTTTCATTCTTTTTTACTAATCTTTTTTCTATCTATCTATCTATCTTTCTTTCTTTCTTTCTTTCTTTCTAACTAATCTAATTTTCTAACAAATCTTTTTTCTTTCAACCTAATCTTTCTTTCTTTCTAACTAATCTATCTTTCTTTCTTTCTAACTAATCTATCTATCTTTCTTTCTAACTAATCTATCTATATATCTTTCTTTCTTTCTAACTAATCTATCTTTCTAACTAATCTATCTTTTTTCTAACTAATCTATCTTATTTTCTTTCTAACTAATCTTTCTTTCTATCTAATTATCTTTCTTTCTTTCTTTATAATTAATCTTTCTTTCTTTTTACCTAATCTTTCTTTCCAACTAATCTCTTTCTTTCTTTCTTTCTTTCTTTCTTTCTTTCTTTCTTACTGATCTATCTTTCTTTCTATCTTATCTTTCTGTCTTCCTAACTAATCTTTCTTTATTTCTTTCTAACTAATCTTTTCTTTCTTTCTAACTAATCTTTCTTTCTTTCTAACTAATCCATCCTTCTTTCTTTCTTACTGATCTATCTTTCTTTCTATCTTATCTTTCTTTTTTTCTAAATAATCTTTCTTTGTTTCTTTCTAATTATCTTTCTTTCTTTCTTTCTTTCTTTATAGTTATTCTTTCTTTCTTTTTACCTAATCTTTCTTTCTTTTTCTTTCTTTCCAACTAATCTCTTTCTTTCTTTCTTACTGATCTATCTTTCTTTCTATCTTATCTTTCTTACTATCTTTCTAACTAATCTTTCTTTATTTCTTTCTAACTAATCCATCCTTCTTTCTTTCTGACTAATCCATCTTTCTTTCTAACTAATCCATCTTTCTTTCTAACTAATCTTTCTTTCTTCTTTCTTTCTTTCTAACTAATCTTTCTTTCATTCTTTCTAACTAATCTTTCTTCTTTCTTTCTAACTAAACTTTCTTCTTTTTTTCTAACTTATCCATCTATCAAACTTCAAACTATTTTAAACTTCTTCAAACTCTCTGGTCTGGCTTTTTCAAGCCAACTTAAAGTTTGTCTCATCAAACTTTTTTCTAGTTATTATTATTCTTCTTCTGCCCCCTAAAATTTCTGACTCTAACTCCTCCTAGAGCTTTAACTCCACATACTCCAAACTCGGCACGGACGCTCAAACTGTTCTCACTTAGTGTGCTATATCTTTTCTAACTGATCGGACTTACGGTTTTCCTAAAAATGACGATCGAAACTCGAAAAAAAACATTTGAAAATCCCATTGACTTAACATTGCGGAATGTTCAGATTTTCAAACTGACCAACTGCCAAAAATTCAAAAATTCAAATCTAAACACCTTGAAGCCCTAGACTCAATCAAACTGCCATTCTATATGTACTAATGAACCTACCTATCTCTCTCTCTCTCTTTCTAACTCTCTCTTTCTAACTCTTTCTATCTCACTCTCTCTTTTTCTAACTCTCTATCTATCTAACTATCTATCTAACTCTCTATCTATCTCTTTCTAACTCTCTCTTTCTAACTCTCTATCTATCTAATTCTCTAACTCTCTCTTTCTAACTCTCTCTTTCTAACTCTCTCTTTCTAACTCTCTCTTTCTAACTCTCTAACTCGCTCTATCTCACTCTCTCTTTTTCTAACTCTCTATCTATCTAACTATCTATCTAACTCTCTATCTATCTCTTTCTAACTCTCTCTTTCTAACTCTCTATCTATCTAACTCTTTCTAACTCTCGATCTATCTAACTCTCGATCTATCTAACTCTCTCTTTCTAACTCTCTCTTTCTATCTCTCTCTTTCTATCTCTCTCTTTCTATCTCTCTCTTTCTAACTCTCTCTTTCTAACTCTCTCTTTCTAACTCTCTCTTTCTAACTCTCTCTTTCTAACTCTCTCTTTCTAACTCTCTAACTCGCTCTATCGCACTCTCTCTTTTTCTAACTCTCTATCTATCTAACTATCTATCTAACTCTCTATCTATCTCTTTCTAACTCTCTCTTTCTAACTCTTTCTAACTCTCTCTTTCTAACTCTTTCTAACTCTCTATCTATCTAACTTTCTAACTCTCTCTTTCTAACTCTCTCTTTCTAACTCTCTCTTTCTAACTCTCGATCTAACTATCTATCTATCTCTTTCTAACTCTCGATCTATCTAACTCTCTCTTTCTAACTCTCTCTTTCTAACTCTCTCTTTCTAACTCTCTCTTTCTAACTCTCTATCTATCTCTTTCTAACTCTCTCTTTCTAACTCTCTCTTTCTAACTCTCTCTTTCTAACTCTCTATCTATCTCTTTCTAACTCTCTCTTTCTAACTCTCTATCTCTCTCTTTCTAACTCTCTCTTTCTAACTATCTAACTCGCTCTATCTCACTCTCTCTTTTTCTAACTCTCTATCTATCTAACTATCTATCTAACTCTCTATCTATCTCTTTCTAACTCTCTCTTTCTAACTCTCTATCTATCTAACTCTTTCTAACTCTCGATCTATCTAACTCTCTCTTTCTAACTCTCTCTTTCTAACTCTCTCTTTCTATCTCTCTCTTTCTAACTCTCTCTTTCTAACTCTCTCTTTCTAACTCTCTCTTTCTAACTCTCTCTTTCTAACTCTCTCTTTCTAACTCTCTCTTTCTAACTCTCTAACTCGCTCTATCGCACTCTCTCTTTTTCTAACTCTCTATCTATCTAACTATCTATCTAACTCTCTATCTATCTCTTTCTAACTCTCTCTTTCTAACTCTCTCTTTCTAACTCTTTCTAACTCTCTCTTTCTAACTCTCGATCTATCTAACTCTCTCTTTCTAACTCTCTCTTTCTAACTCTCTCTTTCTATCTCTCTCTTTCTAACTCTCTCTTTCTAACTCTCTCTTTCTAACTCTATCTTTCTAACTCTCTCTTTCTAACTCTCTCTTTCTAACTCTCTATCTATCTCTTTCTAACTCTCTCTTTCTAACTCTCTCTTTCTAACTCTCTCTTTCTAACTCTCTCTTTCTAACTCTCTATCTATCTCTTTCTAACTCTCTCTTTCTAACTCTCTATCTCTCTCTTTCTAACTCTCTCTTTCTAACTCTCTATCTATCTCTTTCTAACTCTCTCTTTCTAACTCTCTCTTTCTAACTCTCTCTTTCTAACTAATCTATCTTTCTTTCTTTCTAACTAATCTCTTTTAAACTTTCTTTCTTTCTAACTAATCTTTCTTTCTTTCTTTCTAACTAATCTTTCTTTCTAACTAATCTATCTTTCTTTTTTCTAACTAATCTTTCTTTCTTTTTTTTCAAACTAATCTTTCTTTCTAACTAATCTTTCTTTCTAACTAATCTATCTTTCTTTCTTTCTAACTAATCTTTCTTTCTAACTAATCTCTTTTAAACTTTCTTTCTTTCTAACTAATCTTTCTTTCTTTCTAACTAATCTTTCTTTCTAACTAATCTATCTTTCTTTCTTTCTAACTAATCTTTCTTTCTAACTAATCTCTTTTAAACTTTCTTTCTTTCTAACTAATCTTTCTTTCTTTCTAACTAATCTTTCTTTCTAACTAATCTTTCTTTCTAACTAATCTATCTTTCTTTCTTTCTAACTAATCTTTCTTTCTAACTAATCTCTTTTAAACTTTCTTTCTTTCTAACTAATCTTTCTTTCTTTCTAACTAATCTTTCTTTCTAACTAATCTTTCTTTCTAACTAATCTATCTTTCTTTCTTTCTAACTAATCTTTCTTTCTAACTAATCTCTTTTAAACTTTCTTTCTTTCTAACTAATCTTTCTTTCTTTCTAACTAATCTTTCTTTCTAACTAATCTTTCTTTCTAACTAATCTATCTTTCTTTCTTTCTAACTAATCTTTCTTTCTAACTAATCTTTCTTTCTAACTAATCTATCTTTCTTTCTTTCTAACTAATCTTTCTTTCTTTTTTTCAAACTAATCTTTCTTTCTAACTAATCTTTCTTTCTAACTAATCTTTCTTTCTAACTAATCTATCTTTCTTTCTTTCTAACTAATCTTTCTTTCTTTCCTTCTAACTAATCTATCTTTCTTTCTATCTATCTAACTAATCTTTTTTTCTTTCTTTTTAACTAATCTTTCTTTCTAACTAATCTTTCTTTTTTCTAACTAATCTTTCTTTCTTTTTTCTTTCTAACTAATATTTCTTCTTTCTTTCTAACTATTCTTTCTTTCTTTCTTCCTTTTTAAACTAATGTTTCTTTTTTTTTTTACTTTGAACTATTTAACATTTTAAACTACTTTAAACTTCAAACTACTTTTAAACTAATTCAAACTTTCTGGGCCAAACTTTCACAAGCCAACTTAAAGTTTGTCTTGACGAACTTTTTCTAGTTAAGTTGGCTTGGAGAGCCAACTTACTGAAATCCTATTTAAACTTATTATTATTATTATTATTCTTCTTACTCAAATTTACAACTCTAACTCCTCCTAGAGCTTTAACTCCACATACTCCAAACTCGGCACAGACACTCAAACTGTTCTGACTCGGTGTGCTATATCTTTTCTAACTGATCGGACTTACAGTTTTCTTAAAAATTAATATTAAACATCATAAAATTCCCATAGACTTTCATTGCAGCATGTTCAAAATGAGCCAAGGCTACGGTGGCCCAGTAGTGCACAACATAAAAACTCAAATCTAAACTCCCTGAAGCCCTAGACTCAATTAAACTACCATTCAATGTACTAATATCTATCTATCTATCTATCTATCTATCTATCTATCTATCTATCTATCTATCTATCTATCTAATCTATCTATCTTTCTAACTAATCTATCTATCTATCTATCTATCTATCGATCTTTCTTTCTAACTAATCTATTTATCTTTCTAACTAATCTATCTATCTATCTATCTTTCTAAATAATCTATCTATCTATCTCTATCTATCTATCTATCTCTATCTATCTATCTATCTTTCTAACTAATCTATCTATCTATCTATCGATCTTTCTTTCTAACTAATCTATCTATCTTTCTAACTAATCTATCTATCTATCTATCGATCTTTCTTTCTAACTAATCTATTTATCTAACTAATCTATCTATCTATCTATCTATCTATCTATCTATCTATCTATCTATCTCTCTATCTCTCTATCTCTATCTATCTATCTATCTATCTATCTATCTATCTATCTTTCTAACTATTCTTTCTTTCTTTCTTTCTTTCTTTCTTTCTTTCTTTCTTTCTTTCTTTCTAACTAATCCATCCTTCTTTCTTTCTTACTGATCTATCTTTCTTTCTGTCTTTCTAACTAATCTTTCTTTATTTCTTTCTAACTAATCTTTTCTTTTTTTCTAACTAATCTTTCTTTCTTTCTTTCTAATTATCTTTCTTTCTTTCTTTCTTTATAATTAATCTTTCTTTCTTTTTACCTAATCTTTCTTTCTTTTTCTTTCTTTCCAACTAATCTCTTTCTTTCTTTCTTTCTTTCTTACTGATCTATCTTTCTTTCTATCTTATTTTTCTTTCTGTCTTTCTAACTAATCTTTCTTTATTTCTTTCTAACTGATCTTTTCTTTCTTTCTTTCTAACTAATCTTTGTTTCATTCTTTCTAACTAATCTTTCTTTCTTTCTAAGTAATCCATCTTTCTTTCTTTCTAACTAATCTATCTTTCTTTCTTTTTAACTAATCTATCTATCTATCTTTCTTTCTAACTAATCTATCTATCTTTCTTTTTAACTAATCTATCTATCTTTCTTTCTTTTTAACTAATCTATCTATCTTTCTTTCTTTCTAACTAATCTTTCTTTCTAACTAATCTTTCTTTCTTTCTTTCTTTCTTTCTTACTGATCTATCTTTCTAACTAACTAATCTTTCTTTCTTTCTACCTAATCTTTCTTTCTTTCTAACTAATCTTTCTTTCTTTTGTAACTAATCTTTCTTTCTTTCTAACTAATCTTTCTTTCTTTCTAACTAATCTTTCTTTCTTACTGATCTATCTTTCTTTCTAACTAATCCTTCTTTCTTTCTTTCTTTCTAACTAATCTTTCTTTCTTTCTTTCTTTCGTTCTTTCTAACTAATCTTTCTTCTCTCTTTCTTCTTTCTTTCTTTCTTTCTTTCTTCTCTCTTTCTTCTTTCTTCCTTTCTTTCTTTCTTTCTTTCTAACTAATCTTTCTTCTTTCTTTCTTTCTTTCTATCTTTCTAACTAATCTTTCTTTCTTCCTAATATTTCTTTCTTTTTTCTTTCTTTCTTTCTTTATTTCTTTCTTTCTTTCTTTCTAACTAATCTTTCTTCTTTCTTTCTTTCTTTCTTTCTTCCTAATATTTCTTTCTTTCTTTCTTTCTAACTAATCTTTCTTTCTTTCTTTCTTTCTTTCTTTCTTTCTTTCTTTCTTTCTAACTAATCTTCTTTCTTTCTTTCTTTCTTTCTTTCTTTCTTTCTTTCTTTCTTTCTTTCTTTCTTTCTTTCTTTCTAACTAATCTTTCTTTCTTTCTAACTAATCTTTCTTTCTTTCTTTCTTTCTAACTAATCTTCTTTCTTTCTTTCTTACTTTCTAACTTATCTTTCTTTCTTTCTTTCTAACTAATCTTTCTTCTTTCTTTCTTTCTTTCTTTCTTTCTTTCTTTCTTTCTTTCTTTCTTTCTCTCTTTCTAACTAATCTTTCTTCTTTCTTTCTTTCTTTCTAACTAATCTGTCTTTCTTTCTAACTAATCTTTCTTCTTTCTTTCTTTCTTTCTTTCTTTCTAACTAATCTTTCTTTCTTTCTAATTAATCTTTCTTCTTTCTTTCTTTCTTTCTTTCTTTCTTTCTAACTAATCTTTCTTCTTTCTTTCTTTCGTTCTTTCTTTCTTTCTTTCTTTCTTTCTTTCTTTCTTTCTTTCTTTCTTTCTTTCTTACTTTCTAACTAATCTTTCTTTCTTTCTTTCTTTCTAACTAATCTTTCTTCTTTCTTTCTTTCTAACTAATCTTTCTAACTAATCTTTCTTCTTTCTTTCTTTCTTTCTTTCTTTCTTTCTTTCTAACTAATCTTTCTTTCTTTCTAACTAATCTTTATTTCTTTCTAACTAATCTTTCTTCTTTCTTTCTTTCTTTCTTTCTAACTAATCTTTCTTTCTTTCTTTCTTTCTTTCTTTCTTTCTTTCTTTCTTTCTTTCTTTCTTTCTTTCTTTCTTTCTTTCTTTCTTTCTAACTAATCTTTCTTTCTTTCTTTCTTTCTTTCTAACTAATCTTTCTTCTTTCTTTCTAACTAATCTTTCTTCTTTCTTTCTTTCTCTCTTTCTAACTAATCTTTCTTCTTTCTTTCTTTCTTTCTTTCTTTCTTTCTTTCTTTCTTTCTTTCTTTCTTTCTAGCTAATATTTCTTTCTTACTAACTAATATTTCTTTCTTTCTTTCTAACTAATTTTTCTTTCTTTCTTTCTAACTAACTAATCTTTCTTTCTAACTGATCATCTTTTCTTTCTTTCTTTCTTTCTTTCTTTCTTTCTTTCTTTCTTTCTTTCTTTCTTTCTTTCTAACTAATCTTTCTTTCTTTCTAAGTAATCCATCTTTCTTTCTTTCTTTCTAACTAGTCTTTCTTTCTTTCTAACTAATCTATCTTTCTTTCTTTTTAACTAATCTATCTATCTTTCTTTCTAACTAATCCATCCTTCTTTCTTTCTTACTGATCTATCTTTCTTTCTATATTATCTTTCTTTTTTCTAACTAATCTTTCTTTCTGTCTTTCTAATTATCTTTCTTTCTTTCTTTCTTTATAATTAATCATTCTTTCTTTTGCCTAATCTTTCTTTCTTTTTCTTTCTTTCTTTCCAACTAATCTCTTTCTTTCTTTCTTACTGATCTATCTTTCTTTCTATCTTATCTTTCTTTCTGTCTTTCTAACTAATCTTTCTTTATTTCTTTCTAATTAATCTTTTCTTTTTTCTAACTAATCTTTCTTTCTTTCTTTCTTTCTAACTAATCCTTTCTTTCTAACTAATCATTCTTTCTTTCGTACTGATCTATCTTTCGAACTAACTAATCTTTCTTTCTTTCTAACTAATCTTTCTTTCTTTTGTAACTAATCTTTCTTTCTCACTAACTAATATTTCTTTCTTTCTTTCTTTCTAACTAATTTTTCTTTCTTTCTTTCTAACTAACTAATCTTTCTTTCTAACTGATCATCTTTTCTTTCTTTCTTTCTTTCTTTCTTTCTAACTAATCTTTCTTTCTTTCTAAGTAATCCATCTTTCTTTCTTTCTTTCTAACTAGTCTTTCTTTCTTTCTAACTAATCTATCTTTCTTTCTTTTTAACTAATCTATCTATCTTTCTTTCTAACTAATCTATCTATCTTTCTTTCTTTTTAACTAATCTATCTATCTTTCTTTCTAACTAATCCTTCTTTCTTTCTTTCTAACTAATCTTTCTTTCTTTCTAACTAATCTTTCTTTCTTTCTTTCTTTTTTTCTTACTGATCTATCTTTCTTTCTAACTAACTAATCTTTCTTTCTAACTGATCATCTTTTCTTTCTTTCTTTCTTTCTTTCTTTCTTTCTAACTAATTTTCTTTCTTTCTTTCTAACTAATCTTTCTTTCTTTCATTCTTTCTAACTAATCTTTCTTTCTTTCTAAGTAATCCATCTTTCTTTCTTTCTTTCTAACTAGTCTTTCTTTCTTTCTTTCTAACTAATCTATCTTTCTTTCTTTTTAACTAATCTATCTATCTTTCTTTCTGACTAATCTATCTATCTTTCTTTCTTTTTAACTAATCTATCTATCTTTCTTTCTTTTTAACTAATCTATATATCTTTCTTTCTAACTAATCTATCTATCTTTCTTTCTTTTTAACTAATCTATCTATCTTTCTTTCTTTTTAACTAATCTATCTATCTATCTTTCTTTTTAACTAATCTGTCTATCTATCTTTCTTTTTAACTAATCCTTCTTTCTTTCTTTCTAACTAATCTTTCTTTCTTTCTTTCTTTCTTTCTTTCTTTCTTTCTTTCTTACTTTCTAACTAATCTTTCTTTCTTTCTTTCTTTCTTTCTTTCTTTCTTTCTTTCTTTCTAACTAATCTTTCTTCTTTCTTTCTTTCTTTCTTTCTTTCTCTCTTTCTAACTAATCTTTCTTCTTTCTTTCTTTCTCTCTTTCTAACTAATCTTTCTTCTTTCTTTCTTTCTTTCTTTCTTTCTTTCTTTCTTTCTTTCTTTCTTTCTAACTAATCTTTCTTCTTTCCTTCTTTCTTTCTTTCTAACTAATCTATCTTCTTTCTTTCTTTCTTTCTTTCTTTCTTTCTTTCTTTCTTTCTTTCTTTCTTTCTTTCTTTCTTTCTACCTAATCATTCTTTCTTTCTAACTAATCCTTCTTTCTTTCTAACTAATCCTTCTTTCTTTTTCTTTCTTTCTTTCTTTCTTTCTTTCTTTCTTTCTTTCTTTCTTTCTTTCTTTCTTTCTACCTAATCTATCTTTCTTTCTTTCTCTCTCTCTCTTTCTCTCTACCTAATCTTTCTTTCTTTCTAACTAATCTTTCTTTCTTCTTTCTTTATTTCTTTCTTTCTAACTATTCTTTCTTCTTTCTTTCTTTCTTTCTTTCTTTCTTTCTAACTAATCTTTCTTCTTTCTTTCTTTCTAACTAATCTTTCTTCTTTCTTTCTTTCTCTCTTTCTAACTAATCTTTCTTCCTTTTTTAGCTAATCTTTCTTTCTTTCTTTCTTTCTAACTAATCTTTCTTCTTTCTTTCTTTCTAACTAATCTTTCTTCTTTCTTTCTTTCTCTCTTTCTAACTAATCTTTCTTCCTTTTTTAGCTAATCTTTCTTCTTTCTTTCTTTCTTTCTAACTAATATTTCTTCTTTCTTTCTTTCTGTCTTTCTTTCTTTCTTTCTTTCTTTCTTTCTTTCTTTCTTTCTAACTAATATTTCTTCTTTCTTTCTTTCTTTCTTTCTTTCTTTCTAACTAATCTTTCTTTCTTTCTTTCTTTCTAACTAATCTTTCTTCTTTCTTTCTTTCTTTCTTTCTTACTAATCTTTCTTTCTTTCTTTCTAACTAATCTTTCTTTCTTTCTTTCTTTCTAACTAATCTTTCTTCTGTCTTTCTTTCTTTCTTTCTTTCTTTCTTTCTTTCTTTCTTTCTTTCTAACTAATCTTTCTTTCTTTCTTTCTTTCTTTCTATCTATTCTTTCTTCTTTCTTTCTTTCTTTCTTTCTAACTAATCTTTCTTTCTTTCTAACTAAACTTTCTTCTTTCTTTCTTTCTGTCTTTCTTTCTTTCTTTCTAGCTAATCTTTCTTCTTTCTTTCTTTCTTTCTTTCTTTCTTTCTAACTAATCTTTCTCCTTTCTTTCTTTCTTTCTAACTAATCTTTCTTCTTTCTTTCTTTCTAACTAACTAATCTTTCTTCTTTCTTTCTTTCTTACTAATCTTTCTTTCTTTCTTTCTTTATTTCTAACTAATCTTTCTTCTTTCTTTCTTTCTAACTAATCTTTCTTTCTTCTTTCTTTCTTTCTTTCTAACTAATCTTTCTTCTTTCTTTCTTTCTTTCTTGCTTTCTTTCTTTCTTTCTTTCTAACTAATCTTTCTTTCTTTCTTTCTTTCTTTCTTTCTTTCTAACTAATCTTTCTTTATTTCTTTCTTTCTTTCTAACTAACTAATCTTTCTTCTTTCTTTCTTTCTTTCTTTCTTTCTTTCTTTCTAACTAATCGTTCTTCTTTCTTTCTTTCTTTCTTTCTTTCTTTCTTTCTTTCTTTCTTTCTTTCTTTCTTTCTAACTAATCTTTCTTCTTTCTTTCTTTCTTTCTTTCTTTCTTTCTAACTAATCTTTCTTCTTTCTTTCTTTCTTTCTTTCTTTCTTTCTTTCTTTCTAACTAATCTTTCTTCTTTCTTTCTTTCTAACTAATCTTTCTTCTTTCTTTCTTTCTCTCTTTCTAACTAATCTTTCTTTCTTTCTAACTAATCTTTCTTCTTTCTTTCTTTCTTTCTTTCTAACTAATCTTTCTTTCTTTCTAAATAATCTTTCTTTCTAACTAATCTATCTATCTTTCTCTCTAACTAATCTTTCTTTCTTTCTAACTAATCTATCTATCTTTCTTTCTAACTAATCTATCTTTCTTTCTTTCTAACTAATCTATCTTTCTTTCTAACTAATCTTTTTTTCTTTATTTCTAACTAATCTATCTTTCTTTCTTTCTAACTAATCTTTCTTTCTTTCTAACTAATCTATCTATCTTTCTTTCTAACTAATCTATCTTTTTTTCTTTCTAACTAATCTTTCTTTCTTTCTAACTAATCTATCTATCTTTCTTTCTAACTAATCTATCTTTCTTTCTTTCTAACTAATCTATCTTTCTTTCTAACTAGTCTTTTTTTCTTCATTTCTAACTAATCTATCTTTCTTACTTTCTAACTAATCTTTCTTTCTTTCTAACTTTTCTTTCTTTCTAACTAATCTTTCTTTCTTTCTAACTAATCTATCTTTCTTTCTAACTTTTCTTTCTTTCTTTCTTTCTTTCTTTCTTTCTTTCTTTCTTTCTAACTAATCTTTCTTTCTTTCTTTCTAACTAATCTTTCTTTCTTTCTTTCTTTCTTTCTTTCTTTCTTTCTTTCTTTCTAACTAATCTTCTTTCTTTCTTTCTTTCTTTCTTTCTTTCTAACTAATCTTCTTTCTTTCTTTCTTTCTTTCTTACTTTCTAACTAATCTTTCTTCTTTCTTTCTTTCTTTCTTTCTTTCTTTCTTTCTTTCTTTCTTACTTTCTAACTAATCTTTCTTTCTTTCTTTCTAACTAATCTTTCTTCTTTCTTTCTTTCTTTCTCTCTTTCTAACTAATCTTTCTTCTTTCTTTCTTTCTAACTAATCTTTCTTTCTTTCTAACTAATCTTTCTTCTTTCTTTCTTTCTTTCTTTCTAACTAATCTTTCTTCTTTCTTTCTTTCTTTCTTTCTTTCTTTCTTTCTTTCTTTCTTTCTTTCTTACTTTCTAACTAATCTTTCTTTCTTTCTTTCTAACTAATCTTTCTTCTTTCTTTCTTTCTAACTAATCTTTCTAACTAATCTTTCTTCTTTCTTTCTTTCTTTCTTTCTTTCTAACTAATCTTTCTTCTTTCTTTCTTTCTAACTAATCTTTCTTCTTTCTTTCTTTCTTTCTTTCTTTCTAACTAATCTTTCTTTCTTTCTAACTAATCTTTCTTTCTTTCTAACTAATCTTTCTTTCTTTTGTAACTAATCTTTCTTTCTAACTAATCTTTCTTTCTTTCTAACTAATCTTTCTTTCTTTCATTCTTTCTAACTAATCTTTCTTTCTTTCTAAGTAATCCATCTTTCTTTCTTTCTTTCTAACTAGTCTTTCTTTCTTTCTTTTTAACTAATCTATCTATCTTTCTTTCTTTTTAACTAATCTATATATCTTTCTTTCTAACTAATCTATCTATCTTTCTTTCTTTTTAACTAATCTATCTATCTTTCTTTCTTTTTAACTAATCTATCTATCTATCTTTCTTTTTAACTAATCTGTCTATCTATCTTTCTTTCTAACTAATCCTTCTTTCTTTCTTTCTAACTAATCTTTCTTTCTTTCTTTCTTTCTTTCTTTCTTTCTTACTTTCTAACTAATCTTTCTTTCTTTCTTTCTTTCTTTCTTTCTTTCTTTCTTTCTAACTAATCTTTCTTCTTTCTTTCTTTCTTTCTTTCTCTCTTTCTAACTAATCTTTCTTCTTTCTTTCTTTCTCTCTTTCTAACTAATCTTTCTTCTTTCTTTCTTTCTCTCTTTCTAACTAATCTTTCTTCTTTCTTTCTTTCTTTCTTTCTTTCTTTCTTTCTTTCTTTCTAACTAATCTTTCTTCTTTCCTTCTTTCTTTCTTTCTAACTAATCTATCTTCTTTCTTTCTTTCTTTCTTTCTTTCTTTCTAACTAATCTTTCTTTCTTTCTTTCTTTCTTTCTTTCTTACTTTCTAACTAATCTTTCTTTCTTTCTTTCTTTCTTTCTTTCTTTCTTTCTAACTAATCTTTCTTCTTTCTTTCTTTCTTTCTTTCTTTCTTTCTTTCTTTCTCTCTTTCTAACTAATCTTTCTTCTTTCTTTCTTTCTCTCTTTCTAACTAATCTTTCTTCTTTCTTTCTTTCTCTCTTTCTAACTAATCTTTCTTCTTTCTTTCTTTCTTTCTTTCTTTCTTTCTTTCTTTCTTTCTTTCTTTCTTTCTAACTAATCTTTCTTCTTTCCTTCTTTCTTTCTTTCTAACTAATCTATCTTCTTTCTTTCTTTCTTTCTTTCTTTCTTTCTTTCTTTCTTTCTACCTAATCATTCTTTCTTTCTAACTAATCCTTCTTTCTTTTTCTTTCTTTCTTTCTTTCTTTCTTTCTTTCTTTCTTTCTTTCTTTCTTTCTTTCTTTCTATCTAATCTATCTTTCTTTCTTTCTCTCTCTCTCTTTCTCTCTACCTAATCTTTCTTTCTTTCTAACTAATCTTTCTTTCTTCTTTCTTTATTTCTTTCTTTCTAACTATTATTTCTTCTTTCTTTCTTTCTCTCTCTCTCTTTCTCTCTAACTAATCTTTCTTTCTTTCTAACTAATCTTTCTTTCTTTCTAACTAATCTTTCTTCTTTCTTTCTTTCTAACTAATCTTTCTTTCTTTCTAAATAATCTTTCTTTCTTTCTAACTAATCTTTCTTTCTTTCTAAATAATCTTTCTTTCTAACTAATCTATCTATCTTTCTCTCTAACTAATCTTTCTTTCTTTCTAACTAATCTATCTATCTTTCTTTCTAACTAATCTATCTTTCTTTCTAACTAATCTATCTTTCTTTCTAACTAATCTTTTTTTCTTTATTTCTAACTAATCTATCTTTCTTTCTTTCTAACTAATCTTTCTTTCTTTCTTTCTAACTAATCTATCTATCTTTCTTTCTAACTAATCTATCTTTCTTTCTTTCTAACTAATCTATCTTTCATTCTAACTAGTCTTTTTTTCTTCATTTCTAACTAATCTATCTTTCTTACTTTCTAACTAATCTTTCTTTCTTTCTAACTTTTCTTTCTTTCTAACTAATCTTTCTTTCTTTCTAACTAATCTATCTTTCTTTCTAACTTTTCTTTCTTTCTTTCTTTCTTTCTTTCTTTCTTTCTTTCTTTCTTTCTTTCTTTCTAACTAATCTTTCTTTCTTTCTTTCTAACTAATCTTTCTTTCTTTCTTTCTTTCTTTCTAACTAATCTTCTTTCTTTCTTTCTTTCTTTCTAACTAACTAATCTTCTTTCTTTCTTTCTTTCTTTCTTACTTTCTAACTAATCTTTCTTCTTTCTTTCTTTCTTTCTTTCTTTCTTTCTTTCTTTCTTTCTTTCTTTCTTACTTTCTAACTAATCTTTCTTTCTTTCTTTCTAACTAATCTTTCTTCTTTCTTTCTTTCTTTCTTTCTCTCTTTCTAACTAATCTTTCTTCTTTCTTTCTTTCTAACTAATCTTTCTTTCTAACTAATCTTTCTTCTTTCTTTCTTTCTTTCTAACTAATCTTTCTTCTTTCTTTCTTTCTTTCTTTCTTTCTTTCTTTCTTTCTTACTTTCTAACTAATCTTTCTTTCTTTCTTTCTAACTAATCTTTCTTCTTTCTTTCTTTCTAACTAATCTTTCTAACTAATCTTTCTTCTTTCTTTCTTTCTTTCTTTCTTTCTTTCTTTCTTTCTTTCTTTCTTTCTAACTAATCTTTCTTCTTTCTTTCTTTCTAACTAATCTTTCTTCTTTCTTTCTTTCTTTCTTTCTAACTAATCTTTCTTTCTTTCTAACTAATCTTTCTTCTTTCTTTCTTTCTTTCTTTCTTTCTTTCTAACTAATCTTTCTTTCTTTCTTTCTTTCTTTCTAACTAATTTTTCTTTCTTTCTTTCTAACTAATCTTTCTTCTTTCTTTCTTTCTTTCTTTCTTTCTAACTAATCTTTCTTCTTTCTTTCTTTCTTTCTTTCTAACTAATCTTTCTTCTTTCTTTCTTTCTCTCTTTCTAACTAATCTTTCTTCTTTCTTTCTTTCTAGCTAATATTTCTTCTTTCTTTCTTTCTTTCTTTCTTTCTTTCTTTCTTTCTTTCTTTGTAACTAATTTTTCTTTCTTTCTTTCTAACTAACTAATCTTTCTTTCTAACTGATCATCTTTTCTTTCTTTCTTTCTTTCTTTCTAACGAATCTTTCTTTCTTTCTAAGTAATCCATCTTTCTTTCTTTCTTTCTAACTAGTCTTTCTTTCTTTCTAACTAATCTATCTTTCTTTTTAACTAATCTATCTATCTTTCTTTCTAACTAATCCATCCTTCTTTCTTTCTTACTGATCTATCTTTCTTTCTATATTATCTTTCTTTTTTCTAACTAATCTTTCTTTCTTTCTAATTATCTTTCTTTCTTTCTTTCTTTCTTTCTTTCTTTCTTTCTTTCTTTCTTTCTTTCTTTCTTTCTTTCTTTCTACCTAATCTATCTTTCTTTCTTTCTCTCTCTCTTTCTCTCTACCTAATCTTTCTTTCTTTCTAACTAATCTTTCTTTCTTCTTTCTTTCTTTCTAACTAATCTTTCTTCTTTCTTTCTTTCTTTCTTTCTTTCTTTCTAACTAATCTTTCTTTTTTTCTTTCTTTCTTTCTTTCTTTCTTTCTTTCTTTCTTTCTAACTAATCTTTCTTCTGTCTTTCTTTCTTTCTAACTAATCTATCTTCTTTCTTTCTTTATTTCTTTCTTTCTTTCAAACTAATCTTTCTTCTTTCTTTATTTCTTTCTTTCTAACTATTCTTTCTTCTTTCTTTCTTTCTTTCTTTCTTTCTTTCTTTCTTTCTTTCTAACTAATCTTTCTAACTAATCTTTCTTCTTTCTTTCTTTCTAACTAATCTTTCTTCTTTCTTTCTTTCTCTCTTTCTAACTAATCTTTCTTCCTTTTTTAGCTAATCTTTCTTCTTTCTTTCTTTCTTTCTTTCTTTCTTTCTTTCTAACTAATATTTCTTCTTTCTTTTCTTTATTTCTTTCTTTCTTTCTTTCTAACTAATCTTTCTTTCTTTCTTTCTTTCTAACTGATCTATATTTCTTCTTTCTTTCTTTCTTTCTTTCTTTCTTTCTTTATAACTAATCTATCTTTCTTTTTTCTAACTAATCTTTCTTTCTTTCTAACTAATCTATCTTTCTTTCTTTCTAACTAATCTTTTTTTTCTTTCTGACTAATCTTTCTTTCTAACTAATCTATCTTTCCTTTCTTTCTTTCTAACTAATCTATCTTTTTTCTAACTAATCTTTCTATTTTTTCTACCTCATCTTTCTTTCTTTTATCCTTTCTTTCTTACTAATCTTTCTAACTAGTCTTTCTTTCTATCTGTCTTTCTTTCTAACTAATCTTTCTTTTTTCTTTCTTTCTGACTAATCTTTCTAACTAGTCTTTCTTTTCTTTCTTTCTTTCTTTCTAACAAATCTTTCTTTTTTCTTTCTTTCTGACTAATCTTTCTTTCTTTCTTTCTTTCTTTCTTTCTTTCTAACTAATCTTTATTTCATTCATTCTAACTAATCTTTCTTCTTTTTTCTAACTAAACTTTCTTCTTTCTTTCTAACTAATCTTTCTTTCTTTCTTTCTGTCTTTCTAACTAATCTTTCTTTTTTCTTTCTTTCTAACTAATCTTTCTTTCTTTCTAACTAATCTTTCTTTCATTCATCCTTTCTAACTAATCTTTCTTCTTTTTTCTAACTAATCTTTCATTCTTTTTAACTAATCTTTGTTTTTTTCTTTCTAACTAACCTTTCTTTCTAACTAATCTTTCTTTTCTTTCTAACTTATCGTTTTCTTTCTTTCTAACTATTCTTTCTTTCTAACTAATCCATCTATCAAACTTCAAACTATTTTAAACTTCTTCAAACTCTCTGGTCTGGCTTTTTCAAGCCAACTTAAAGTTTGTCTCATCAAACTTTTTTCTAGTTATTATTATTCTTCTTACTCAAATTTACAACTCTAACTCCTCCTAGAGCTTTAACTCCACATACTCCAAACTCGGCATGGACACTCAAACTGTTCTGACTCGGTGTGCTATATCTTTTCTAACTGATCGGACTTACAGTTTTCTTAAAAATTAATATTAAATATCATAAAATTCCCATAGACTTTCATTGCAGCATGTTCAAAATGAGCCAAGGCTACGGTGGCCCAGTAGTGCACAACATAAAAACTCAAATCTAAACTCCCTGAAGCCCTAGACTCAGTTAAACTACCATTCCATCAACTAATATCTATCTATCTATCTATCTATCTATCTATCTATCTATCTATCTATCTATCTTTCTAAATAATCTATCTATCTAACTAATCTATCTATCTTTCTAACTAATCTATCTATCTATCGATCTTTCTTTCTAACTAATCTATTTATCTTTCTAACTAATCTATCTATCTATCTATCTATCTATCTATCTATCTATCTATCTATCTATCTATCTATCTATCTTATCTATCTTTCTAAATAATCTATTTATCTATCTTTCTAACTAATCTATCTATCTATCTTTCTAACTAATATATCTATCTATCTATCTTTCTATCTATCTATCTATCTATCTATCTATCTATCTTTATTTCTTTCTAACTAATCTTTTCTTTCTTTCTAACTAATCTTTCTTTCTTTCTTTCTAACTAATCTTTTCTTTTTTTCTAACTAATCTTTCTTTCTTTCTTTCTAATTATCTTTCTTTCTTTTTACCTAATCTTTCTTTCTTTTTCTTTCTTTCTTTCCAGCTAATCTCTTTCTTTCTTTCTTTCTTTCTTTCTTTCTTTCTTTCTTTCTTACTGATCTATCTTTCTTTCTATCTTATCTTTCTTTCTGTCTTTCTAACTAATCTTTCTTTATTTCTTTCTAACTGATCTTTTCTTTCTTTCTAACTAATCTTTCTTTCTTTCTTTCTTTCTTTCTTTCTTTCTTTCTTTCTTTCTTTCTAACTAATCCATCATTCTTTCTTTCTGACTAATCCATCTTTCTTTCTTTCTAACTAATCTTTCTTTCATTCTTTCTAACTAATCTTTCTTTCTTTCTAAGTAATCCATCTTTCTTTCTTTCTAACTAATCTATCTTTCTTTCTTTTTAACTAATCTATCTATCTTTCTTTCTAACTAATCTATCTTTCTTTCTTTTTAACTAATCTATCTATCTTTCTTTCTAACTAA
>JAROOI010000029.1:3030000-3035000 GCA_030578255.1 Tiaroga cobitis | reverse complement strand
ATCTTTCTTCTTTCTTTCTTTCTTTCTTTCTTTCTTTCTAACTAATCTTTCTTTCTAACTAATCTTTCTTCTTTCTTTCTTTCTTTCTTTCTTTCTTTCTTTCTAACTAATCTTTCTTCTTTCTTTCTAACTAATCCTTCTTTCTTTCTTTCTTTCTTTCTTTCTTTCTTTCTTTCTTTCTTTCTTTCTAACTAACTAACTAATCTTTCTTTCTTTCTTTCTTTCTTTCTTTCTTTCTAACTAATCTTTCTTCTTTCTTTCTTTCTAACTAATCTTTCTTTCTTTCTAAATAATCTTTCTTTCTTTCTAACTAATCTTTCTTTCTTTCTAAATAATCTTTCTTTCTAACTAATCTATCTATCTTTCTCTCTAACTAATCTTTCTTTCTTTCTAACTAATCTATCTATCTTTCTTTCTAACTAATCTATCTTTCTTTCTAACTAATCTATCTTTCTTTCTAACTAATCTTTTTTTCTTTATTTCTAACTAATCTATCTTTCTTTCTTTCTAACTAATCTTTCTTTCTTTCTTTCTAACTAATCTATCTATCTTTCTTTCTAACTAATCTATCTTTCTTTCTTTCTAACTAATCTATCTTTCATTCTAACTAGTCTTTTTTTCTTCATTTCTAACTAATCTATCTTTCTTACTTTCTAACTAATCTTTCTTTCTTTCTAACTTTTCTTTCTTTCTAACTAATCTTTCTTTCTTTCTAACTAATCTATCTTTCTTTCTAACTTTTCTTTCTTTCTTTCTTTCTTTCTTTCTTTCTTTCTTTCTTTCTTTCTTTCTTTCTAACTAATCTTTCTTTCTTTCTTTCTAACTAATCTTTCTTTCTTTCTTTCTTTCTTTCTAACTAATCTTCTTTCTTTCTTTCTTTCTTTCTAACTAACTAATCTTCTTTCTTTCTTTCTTTCTTTCTTACTTTCTAACTAATCTTTCTTCTTTCTTTCTTTCTTTCTTTCTTTCTTTCTTTCTTTCTTTCTTTCTTTCTTACTTTCTAACTAATCTTTCTTTCTTTCTTTCTAACTAATCTTTCTTCTTTCTTTCTTTCTTTCTTTCTCTCTTTCTAACTAATCTTTCTTCTTTCTTTCTTTCTAACTAATCTTTCTTTCTTTCTAACTAATCTTTCTTCTTTCTTTCTTTCTTTCTAACTAATCTTTCTTCTTTCTTTCTTTCTTTCTTTCTTTCTTTCTTTCTTTCTTTCTTACTTTCTAACTAATCTTTCTTTCTTTCTTTCTAACTAATCTTTCTTCTTTCTTTCTTTCTAACTAATCTTTCTAACTAATCTTTCTTCTTTCTTTCTTTCTTTCTTTCTTTCTTTCTTTCTTTCTTTCTTTCTTTCTAACTAATCTTTCTTCTTTCTTTCTTTCTAACTAATCTTTCTTCTTTCTTTCTTTCTTTCTTTCTAACTAATCTTTCTTTCTTTCTAACTAATCTTTCTTCTTTCTTTCTTTCTTTCTTTCTTTCTTTCTAACTAATCTTTCTTTCTTTCTTTCTTTCTTTCTAACTAATTTTTCTTTCTTTCTTTCTAACTAATCTTTCTTCTTTCTTTCTTTCTTTCTTTCTTTCTAACTAATCTTTCTTCTTTCTTTCTTTCTTTCTTTCTAACTAATCTTTCTTCTTTCTTTCTTTCTCTCTTTCTAACTAATCTTTCTTCTTTCTTTCTTTCTAGCTAATATTTCTTCTTTCTTTCTTTCTTTCTTTCTTTCTTTCTTTCTTTCTTTCTTTGTAACTAATTTTTCTTTCTTTCTTTCTAACTAACTAATCTTTCTTTCTAACTGATCATCTTTTCTTTCTTTCTTTCTTTCTTTCTAACGAATCTTTCTTTCTTTCTAAGTAATCCATCTTTCTTTCTTTCTTTCTAACTAGTCTTTCTTTCTTTCTAACTAATCTATCTTTCTTTTTAACTAATCTATCTATCTTTCTTTCTAACTAATCCATCCTTCTTTCTTTCTTACTGATCTATCTTTCTTTCTATATTATCTTTCTTTTTTCTAACTAATCTTTCTTTCTTTCTAATTATCTTTCTTTCTTTCTTTCTTTCTTTCTTTCTTTCTTTCTTTCTTTCTTTCTTTCTTTCTTTCTTTCTTTCTTTCTACCTAATCTATCTTTCTTTCTTTCTCTCTCTCTTTCTCTCTACCTAATCTTTCTTTCTTTCTAACTAATCTTTCTTTCTTCTTTCTTTCTTTCTAACTAATCTTTCTTCTTTCTTTCTTTCTTTCTTTCTTTCTTTCTAACTAATCTTTCTTTTTTTCTTTCTTTCTTTCTTTCTTTCTTTCTTTCTTTCTTTCTAACTAATCTTTCTTCTGTCTTTCTTTCTTTCTAACTAATCTATCTTCTTTCTTTCTTTATTTCTTTCTTTCTTTCAAACTAATCTTTCTTCTTTCTTTATTTCTTTCTTTCTAACTATTCTTTCTTCTTTCTTTCTTTCTTTCTTTCTTTCTTTCTTTCTTTCTTTCTTTCTTTCTAACTAATCTTTCTAACTAATCTTTCTTCTTTCTTTCTTTCTAACTAATCTTTCTTCTTTCTTTCTTTCTCTCTTTCTAACTAATCTTTCTTCCTTTTTTAGCTAATCTTTCTTCTTTCTTTCTTTCTTTCTTTCTTTCTTTCTTTCTAACTAATATTTCTTCTTTCTTTTCTTTATTTCTTTCTTTCTTTCTTTCTAACTAATCTTTCTTTCTTTCTTTCTTTCTAACTGATCTATATTTCTTCTTTCTTTCTTTCTTTCTTTCTTTCTTTCTTTATAACTAATCTATCTTTCTTTTTTCTAACTAATCTTTCTTTCTTTCTAACTAATCTATCTTTCTTTCTTTCTAACTAATCTTTTTTTTCTTTCTGACTAATCTTTCTTTCTAACTAATCTATCTTTCCTTTCTTTCTTTCTAACTAATCTATCTTTTTTCTAACTAATCTTTCTATTTTTTCTACCTCATCTTTCTTTCTTTTATCCTTTCTTTCTTACTAATCTTTCTAACTAGTCTTTCTTTCTATCTGTCTTTCTTTCTAACTAATCTTTCTTTTTTCTTTCTTTCTGACTAATCTTTCTAACTAGTCTTTCTTTTCTTTCTTTCTTTCTTTCTAACAAATCTTTCTTTTTTCTTTCTTTCTGACTAATCTTTCTTTCTTTCTTTCTTTCTTTCTTTCTTTCTTTCTAACTAATCTTTATTTCATTCATTCTAACTAATCTTTCTTCTTTTTTCTAACTAAACTTTCTTCTTTCTTTCTAACTAATCTTTCTTTCTTTCTTTCTGTCTTTCTAACTAATCTTTCTTTTTTCTTTCTTTCTAACTAATCTTTCTTTCTTTCTAACTAATCTTTCTTTCATTCATCCTTTCTAACTAATCTTTCTTCTTTTTTCTAACTAATCTTTCATTCTTTTTAACTAATCTTTGTTTTTTTCTTTCTAACTAACCTTTCTTTCTAACTAATCTTTCTTTTCTTTCTAACTTATCGTTTTCTTTCTTTCTAACTATTCTTTCTTTCTAACTAATCCATCTATCAAACTTCAAACTATTTTAAACTTCTTCAAACTCTCTGGTCTGGCTTTTTCAAGCCAACTTAAAGTTTGTCTCATCAAACTTTTTTCTAGTTATTATTATTCTTCTTACTCAAATTTACAACTCTAACTCCTCCTAGAGCTTTAACTCCACATACTCCAAACTCGGCATGGACACTCAAACTGTTCTGACTCGGTGTGCTATATCTTTTCTAACTGATCGGACTTACAGTTTTCTTAAAAATTAATATTAAATATCATAAAATTCCCATAGACTTTCATTGCAGCATGTTCAAAATGAGCCAAGGCTACGGTGGCCCAGTAGTGCACAACATAAAAACTCAAATCTAAACTCCCTGAAGCCCTAGACTCAGTTAAACTACCATTCCATCAACTAATATCTATCTATCTATCTATCTATCTATCTATCTATCTATCTATCTATCTATCTATCTATCTTTCTAAATAATCTATCTATCTAACTAATCTATCTATCTTTCTAACTAATCTATCTATCTATCGATCTTTCTTTCTAACTAATCTATTTATCTTTCTAACTAATCTATCTATCTATCTATCTATCTATCTATCTATCTATCTATCTATCTATCTATCTATCTATCTATCTATCTTATCTATCTTTCTAAATAATCTATTTATCTATCTTTCTAACTAATCTATCTATCTATCTTTCTAACTAATATATCTATCTATCTATCTTTCTATCTATCTATCTATCTATCTATCTATCTATCTTTATTTCTTTCTAACTAATCTTTTCTTTCTTTCTAACTAATCTTTCTTTCTTTCTTTCTAACTAATCTTTTCTTTTTTTCTAACTAATCTTTCTTTCTTTCTTTCTAATTATCTTTCTTTCTTTTTACCTAATCTTTCTTTCTTTTTCTTTCTTTCTTTCCAGCTAATCTCTTTCTTTCTTTCTTTCTTTCTTTCTTTCTTTCTTTCTTACTGATCTATCTTTCTTTCTATCTTATCTTTCTTTCTGTCTTTCTAACTAATCTTTCTTTATTTCTTTCTAACTGATCTTTTCTTTCTTTCTAACTAATCTTTCTTTCTTTCTTTCTTTCTTTCTTTCTTTCTTTCTTTCTTTCTTTCTTTCTAACTAATCCATCATTCTTTCTTTCTGACTAATCCATCTTTCTTTCTTTCTAACTAATCTTTCTTTCATTCTTTCTAACTAATCTTTCTTTCTTTCTAAGTAATCCATCTTTCTTTCTTTCTAACTAATCTATCTTTCTTTCTTTTTAACTAATCTATCTATCTTTCTTTCTAACTAATCTATCTTTCTTTCTTTTTAACTAATCTATCTATCTTTCTTTCTAACTAATCTATCTATCTTTCTTTCTAACTAATCTATCTATCTTTCTTTTTAACTAATCTATCTATCTTTCTTTCTTTTTAACTAATCTATCTATCTTTCTTTCTTTCTAACTAATCTTTCTTTCTAACTAATCTTTCTTTCTTTCTTACTGATCTATCTTTC
>JAROOI010000029.1:2895000-3017500 GCA_030578255.1 Tiaroga cobitis | reverse complement strand
TCTTTCTTTCTAACTAATCTTTCTTTTTTTCTTTCTAACTAATTATCTTTCGTTCTTTCTTTATAATTAATCTATCTCTCTTTATAAATAATCCATCTTTCTTTTTTGTTTCTTTCTTTCCAACTAATGTCTTTCTTTCTTACTGATCTATCTTTCTTTCTATCTTATCTTTCCTTTTTCTAACTAATCTTTCTTTCTTTATAACTAATCTTTCTTTCTTTTTACCTAATCTTTCTTTCTTTTTACCTAATCTTTCTTTCTTTTTACCTAATCTTTCTTTCTTTTTTCTTTCTTTCTTTCCAACTAATCTCTTTCTTTCTTTCTTTCTTACTGATCTATCTTTCTTTCTAACTAATCTTTCTTTATTTCTTTCTAACTAATCTTTTCTTTCTTTCTAACTAATCTTTCTTTCATTCTTTCTAACTAATCCATCCTTCTTTCTTTCTGACTAATCCATCTTTCTTTCTTTCTAACTAATCCATCTTTATTTCTTTCTAACTAATCTTTCTTTCTTCTTTCTTTCTTTCTAACTAATCTTTCTTTCATTCTTTTTAACTAATCTTTCTTCTTTCTTTCTAACTAAACTTTCTTCTTTCTTTCTAACTAATCCATCTATCAAACTTCAAACTATTTTAAACTTCTTCAAACTCTCTGGTCTGGCTTTTTCAAGCCAACTTAAAGTTTGTCTCATCAAACTTTTTTCTAGTTATTATTATTCTTACTCAAATTTACAACTCTAACTCCTCCTAGAGCTTTAACTCCACATACTCCAAACTCGGCACGGACACTCAAACTGTTCTGACTCGGTGTGCTATATCTTTTCTAACTGATCGGACTTACAGTTTTCTTAAAAATTAATATTAAACATCATAAAATTCCCATTGACTTTCATTGCAGCATGTTCAAAATGAGCCAAGGCTACGGTGGCCCAGTAGTGCACAACATAAAAACTCAAATCTAAACTCCCTGAAGCCCTAGACTCAATTAAACTACCATTCAATGTACTAATAAACTTCTATCTATCTATCTATCTATCTATCTATCTATCTATCTATCTATCTATCTATCTATCTATCTATCTAACCCATCTTTCTTTCTTTCTAACTAATCCATCTTTCTTTCTTTCTTTCTTACTGATCTATCTTTCTAACTAATCTATCTTTCTTTCTTTCTAACTAATCTATCTTTCTTTCTTTCTAACTAATCTATCTTTCTTTCTTTCTAACTAATCTATCTTTCTTTCTTTCTAACTAATCTATCTTTCTTTCTTTCTAACTAATCCATCTTTCTTTCTTTCTTTCTTTCTAACTAATCTATCTTTCTTTCTTTCTAACTAATCCATCTTTCTTTCTTTCTTACTGATCTATCTTTCTAACTAATCCATCTTTCTTTCTTTCTTACTGATCTATATTTCTAACTAATCCATCTTTCTTTCTTTCTTTCTTACTGATCTATCTTTCTAACTAATTTATCTTTCTTTCTTTCTAACTAATCTTTCTTTCTTTCTAACTAATCTATCTTTCTTTCTAACTAATCTTTCTTTCTTTCTTTCTTACTGATCTATCTTTCTAACTAATCTTTCTTTCTAACTAATCTATCTTTCTTTCTAAGTAATCCATCTTTATTTCTTTCTTTCTTACTGATCTATCTTTCTAACTAATCTTTCTTTCTAACTAATCTATCTTTCTTTCTAAGTAATCCATCTTTCTTTCTTTCTTTCTTACTGATCTATCTTTCTAACTAATCTTTCTTTCTAACTAATGTTTCTTTCTTTCTAACTAATCCATCTTTCTTTCTTTCTTTCTTACTGATCTATCTTTCTAACTAATCTATCTTTCTTTCTTTCTAACTAATCCATCTTTCTTTCTTTCTTTCTTACTGATCTATCTTTCTAACTAATCTATCTTTCTTTCTTTCTAACTAATCCATCTTTCTTTCTTTCTTTCTTACTGATCTATCTTTCTAACTAATCTATCTTTCTTTCTTTCTAACTAATCCATCTTTCTTTCTTTCTTACTGATCTATCTTTCTAACTAATCCATCTTTCTTTCTTTCTTACTGATCTATCTTTCTAACTAATCCATCTTTCTTTCTTTCTTTCTTACTGATCTATCTTTTTAACTAATCTATCTTTCTTTCTTTCTAACTAATCTTTCTTTCTTTCTAACTAATCTATCTTTCTTTCTTTCTAACTAATATTTCTTTCTTTCTAACTAATCTTTCTTTCTTTCTTTCTTACTGATCTATCTTTCTAACTAATCTTTCTTTCTAACTAATCTATCTTTCTTTCTAAGTAATCCATCTTTCTTTCTTTCTTTCTTACTGATCTATCTTTCTAACTAATCTTTCTTTCTAACTAATCTTTCTTTCTTTCTAACTAATCCATCTTTCTTTCTTTCTTTCTTACTGATCTATCTTTCTAACTAATCTATCTTTCTTTCTTTCTAACTAATCCATCTTTCTTTCTTTCTTTCTTACTGATCTATCTTTTTAACTAATCTATCTTTCTTTCTTTCTAACTAATCTTTCTTTCTTTCTAACTAATCTATCTTTCTTTCTTTCTAACTAATATTTCTTTCTTTCTAACTAATCTTTCTTTCTTTCTTTCTTACTGATCTATCTTTCTAACTAATCTTTCTTTCTAACTAATCTATCTTTCTTTCTAAGTAATCCATCTTTCTTTCTTTCTTTCTTACTGATCTATCTTTCTAACTAATCTTTCTTTCTAACTAATCTTTCTTTCTTTCTAACTAATCCATCTTTCTTTCTTTCTTTCTTACTGATCTATCTTTCTTTCTTTCTAACTAATCCATCTTTCTTTCTTTCTAACTAATCCATCTTTCTTTCTTTCTTTCTTACTGATCTATCTTTCTAACTAATCTATCTTTCTTTCTTTCTAACTAATCCATCTTTCTTTCTTTCTTTCTTTCTAACTAATCTATCTTTCTTTCTTTCTAACTAATCCATCTTTCTTTCTTTCTTACTGATCTATCTTTCTAACTAATCCATCTTTCTTTCTTTCTTACTGATCTATCTTTCTAACTAATCCATCTTTCTTTCTTTCTTTCTTACTGATCTATCTTTCTAACTAATTTATCTTTCTTTCTTTCTAACTAATCTTTCTTTCTTTCTAACTAATCTATCTTTCTTTCTTTCTAACTAATATTTCTTTCTTTCTAACTAATCCATCTTTCTTTCTTTCTTACTGATCTATCTTTCTAACTAATCCATCTTTCTTTCTTTCTTTCTTACTGATCTCTCTTTCTAACTAATCTATCTTTCTTTCTTTCTAACTAATCCATCTTTATTTCTTTCTTTCTTACTGATCTATCTTTCTAACTAATCTATCTTTCTTTCTTTCTAACTAATCCATCTTTCTTTCTTTCTTACTGATCTATCTTTCTAACTAATCCATCTTTCTTTCTTTCTTACTGATCTATCTTTCTAACTAATCCATCTTTCTTTCTTTCTTTCTTACTGATCTATCTTTTTAACTAATCTATCTTTCTTTCTTTCTAACTAATCTTTCTTTCTTTCTAACTAATCTATCTTTCTTTCTAACTAATATTTCTTTCTTTCTAACTAATCCATCTTTCTTTCTTTCTTACTGATCTATCTTTCTAACTAATCCATCTTTCTTTCTTTCTTACTGATCTATCTTTCTAACTAATCCATCTTTCTTTCTTTCTTTCTTACTGATCTATCTTTCTAACTAATTTATCTTTCTTTCTAACTAATCTTTCTTTCTTTCTAACTAATCTATCTTTCTTTCTTTCTAACTAATATTTCTTTCTTTCTAACTAATCTTTCTTTCTTTCTTTCTTTCTTACTGATCTATCTTTCTAACTAATCTTTCTTTCTAACTAATCTATCTTTCTTTCTTTCTAACTAATCCATCTTTCTTTCTTTCTTTCTTTCTTTCTTACTGATCTATCTTTCTAACTAATCTATCTTTCTTTCTTTCTAACTAATCCATCTTTATTTCTTTCTTTCTTACTGATCTATCTTTCTAACTAATCTATCTTTCTTTCTTTCTAACTAATCCATCTTTCTTTCTTTCTTACTGATCTATCTTTCTAACTAATCCATCTTTCTTTCTTTCTTACTGATCTATCTTTCTAACTAATCCATCTTTCTTTCTTTCTTTCTTACTGATCTATCTTTTTAACTAATCTATCTTTCTTTCTTTCTAACTAATCTTTCTTTCTTTCTAACTAATCTATCTTTCTTTCTTTCTAACTAATATTTCTTTCTTTCTAACTAATCTTTCTTTCTTTCTTTCTTACTGATCTATCTTTCTAACTAATCTTTCTTTCTAACTAATCTTTCTTTCTTTCTAACTAATCCATCTTTCTTTCTTTCTTTCTTTCTTACTGATCTATCTTTCTTTCTTTCTAACTAATCCATCTTTCTTTCTTTCTTTCTTACTGATCTATCTTTCTTACTAATCCATCTTTCTTTCTTTCTTTCTTTCTTACTGATCTATCTTTCTAACTAATCTATCTTTCTTTCTTTCTAACTAATCTTTCTTTCTTTCTAACTAATCTATCTTTCTTTCTTTCTAACTAATCTTTCTTTCTTTTGAACTAATCTATCTTTCTTTCTTTCTAACTAATCTTTCTTTCTTTCTTTCTTACCGATCTATCTTTCTAACTAATCTTTCTTTCTTTCTTACTGATCTATCTTTCTAACTAATCTATCTTTCTTTCTTTCTAACTAATCCATCTTTCTTTCTTTCTTACTGATCTATCTTTCTAACTAATCCATCTTTCTTTCTTTCTTACTGATCTATCTTTCTAACTAATCCATCTTTCTTTCTTTCTTTCTTACTGATCTATCTTTCTAACTAATCTATCTTTCTTTCTTTCTAACTAATCTTTCTTTCTAACTAATCTATCTTTCTTTCTTTCTAACTAATATTTCTTTCTTTCTAACTAATCTTTCTTTCTTTCTTTCTTACTGATCTATCTTTCTAACTAATCTTTCTTTCTAACTAATCTATCTTTCTTTCTAAGTAATCCATCTTTCTTTCTTTCTTTCTTACTGATCTATCTTTCTAACTAATCTATCTTTCTAACTAATCTTTCTTTCTTTCTAACTAATCCATCTTTCTTTCTTTCTTTCTTACTGATCTATCTTTCTTTCTTTCTAACTAATCCATCTTTCTTTCTTTCTTTCTTACTGATCTATCTTTCTTACTAATCCATCTTTCTTTCTTTCTTTCTTTCTTTCTTACTGATCTATCTTTCTAACTAATCTATCTTTCTTTCTTTCTAACTAATCTTTCTTTCTTTCTAACTAATCTATCTTTCTTTCTTTTGAACTAATCTATCTTTCTTTCTTTCTAACTAATCTTTCTTTCTAACTAATCTTTCTTTCTTTCTTTCTTACTGATCTATCTTTCTAACTAACTAATCTTTCTTTCTAACTAATTAATCTTTCTTTCTAACTAATCTATCTTTCTTTCTTTCTAACTAATCTTTCTTTCTTTCTAACTAATCTATCTTTCTTTCTTTCTAACTAATCTTTCTTTCTTTCTAACTAATCTTTCTTTCTTTCTTTCTTTCTTTCTTACTGATCTATCTTTCTAACTAACTAATCTTTCTTTCTAACTAATCTATCTTTCTTTCTTTCTAACTAATCCATCTTTCTTTCTTTCTTTCTTACTGATCTATCTTTCTAACTAATCCATCTTTCATTCTTTCTTTCTTACTGATCTATCTTTCTAACTAATCCATCTTTCTTTATTTCTTTCTTACTGATCTATTTTTCTAACTAATCTATCTTTCTTTCTTTCTAACTAATCTTTCTTTCTTTCTTTCTAACTAATCTTTCTTTCTTTCTTTCTTACTGATCTATCTTTCTAACTAACTAATCTTTCTTTCTAACTAATCTATCTTTCTTTCTTTCTACTAATCTACTAATCTTTCTTTCTTTCTAACTAATCTATCTTTCTTTCTTTCTAACTAATCTTTCTTTCTTTCTAACTAATCTTTCTTTCTTTCTTTCTTACTGATCTATCTTTCTAACTAACTAATCTATCTTTCTTTCTTTCTTTCTAACTAATCTTTCTTTCTTTCTAACTAATCTATCTTTCTTTCTAACTAATCCATCTTTCTTTCTTTCTTTCTTTCTTACTGATCTATCTTTCTAACTAATCTATCTTTCTTTCTTTCTAACTAATCCATCTTTCTTTCTTTCTTTCTTTCTTTCTTACTGATCTATCTTTCTAACTAATCCATCTTTCTTTCTTACTTTCTTACTGATCTATCTTTCTAACTAATCCATCTTTCTTTCTTTCTTTCTTAATGATCTATCTTTCTAACTAATCTATCTTTCTTTCTTTCTAACTAATCTTTCTTTCTTTTGAACTAATCTATCTTTCTTTCTTTCTAACTAATCTTTCTTTCTAACTAATCTTTCTTTCTTTCTAACTAATCTATCTTTCTTTCTAACTAATCTTTCTTTCTTTCTAACTAATCCATCTTTCTTTCTTTCTTTCTTACTGATCTATCTTTCTTTCTAACTAATCCATCTTTCTTTCTTTCTTTCTTACTGATCTATCTTTCTAACTAATCCATCTTTCTTTCTTACTTTCTTACTGATCTATCTTTCTAACTAATCCATCTTTCTTTCTTTCTTTCTTTCTTAATGATCTATCTTTCTAACTAATCTATCTTTCTTTCTTTCTAACTAATCTTTCTTTCTAACTAATCTATCTTTCTTTCTTTCTAACTAATCTTTCTTTCTTTCTAACTAATCTATCTTTCTTTCTTTCTAACTAATCTTTCTTTCTTTCTAACTAATCTTTCTTTCTTTCTTTTTGACTGATCTATCTTTCTAACTAACTAATCTTTCTTTCTAACTAATCTATCTATCTTTCTTTCTTTCTAACTAATCCATCTTTCTTTCTTTCTTTCTTACTGATCTATCTTTCTAACTAATCCATCTTTCTTTCTTTCTTTCTTACTGATCTATCTTTCTAACTAATCTATCTTTCTTTCTTTCTAACTAATCTTTCTTTCTTTCTAACTAATCTATCTTTCTTTCTTTCTAACTAATCTTTCTTTCTTTCTAACTAATCTTTCTTTCTTTCTTTCTTACTGATCTATCTTTCTAACTAATCTTTCTTTCTAATCTATCTTTCTTTCTTTCTAACTAATCTTTCTTTCTTTCTAACTAATCTATCTTTCTTTCTAACTAATCCATCTTTCTTTCTTTCTTTCTTTCTTACTGATCTATCTTTCTAACTAATCTATCTTTCTTTCTTTCTAACTAATCCATCTTTCTTCCTTTCTTTCTTACTGATCTATCTTTCTTTCTAACTAATCCATCTTTCTTTCTTTCTTTCTTTCTTTCTTACTGATCTATCTTTCTAACTAATCCATCTTTCTTTCTTACTTTCTTACTGATCTATCTTTCTAACTAATCCATCTTTCTTTCTTTCTTTCTTAATGATCTATCTTTCTAACTAATCTATCTTTCTTTCTTTCTAACTAATCTTTCTTTCTTTTGAACTAATCTATCTTTCTTTCTTTCTAACTAATCTTTCTTTCTAACTAATCTTTCTTTCTTTCTAACTAATCTATCTTTCTTTCTAACTAATCTTTCTTTCTTTCTAACTAATCCATCTTTCTTTCTTTCTTTCTTACTGATCTATCTTTCTTTCTAACTAATCCATCTTTCTTTCTTTCTTTCTTACTGATCTATCTTTCTAACTAATCCATCTTTCTTTCTTACTTTCTTACTGATCTATCTTTCTAACTAATCCATCTTTCTTTCTTTCTTTCTTTCTTAATGATCTATCTTTCTAACTAATCTATCTTTCTTTCTTTCTAACTAATCTTTCTTTCTTTTGAACTAATCTATCTTTCTTTCTTTCTAACTAATCTTTCTTTCTAACTAATCTATCTTTCTTTCTTTCTAACTAATCTTTCTTTCTTTCTAACTAATCTATCTTTCTTTCTTTCTAACTAATCTTTCTTTCTTTCTAACTAATCTTTCTTTCTTTCTTTTTGACTGATCTATCTTTCTAACTAACTAATCTTTCTTTCTAACTAATCTATCTTTCTTTCTTTCTAACTAATCCATCTTTCTTTCTTTCTTTCTTACTGTTCTATCTTTCTAACTAATCCATCTTTCTTTCTTTCTTTCTTACTGATCTATCTTTCTAACTAATCTATCTTTCTTTCTTTCTAACTAATCTTTCTTTCTTTCTAACTAATCTATCTTTCTTTCTTTCTAACTAATCTTTCTTTCTTTCTAACTAATCTTTCTTTCTTTCTTTCTTACTGATCTATCTTTCTAACTAATCTTTCTTTCTAATCTATCTTTCTTTCTTTCTAACTAATCTTTCTTTCTTTCTAAATAATCTTTCTTTTTTTCTTTCTAACTAATCTTTCTTTCTAACTAATCCATCTTTCTTTCTTTCTTTCTTTCTTTCTTACTGATCTATCTTTCTAACTAATCTATCTTTCTTTCTTTCTAACTAGTCTTTCTTTCTTCCTAACTAATCTATCTTTCTTTCTTTTCAACAAATCTATCTATCTTTCTTTCTAACTAATCTATCTATCTTTCTTTCTTTTTAACTAATCTATCTATCATTCTTTCTTCTTAACTAATATATCTATCCTTCTTTCTTTCTAACTAATCCTTGTTTCTTTCTAACTAATCTTTTTTTCTTTCTTTCTAACTAATCTTTCTTTCTTTCTTTCTTTCTTTCTTACTGATCTATCTTTCTAACTAATCCATCTTTCTTTCTTTCTTTCTTACTGATCTATCTTTCTAACTAATCTATCTTTCTTTCTTTCTTTCTAACTAATCTTTCTTTCTTTCTAACTAATCTATCTTTCTTTCTTTCTAACTAATCTTTCTTTCTTTCTAACTAATCTTTCTTTCTTTCTTTCTTACTGATCTATCTTTCTAACTAATCTTTCTTTCTAATCTATCTTTCTTTCTAACTAATCTTTCTTTCTTTCTAAATAATCTTTCTTTTTTTCTTTCTAACTAATCTTTCTTTCTAACTAATCCATCTTTCTTTCTTTCTTTCTTACTGATCTATCTTTCTAACTAATCTATATTTCTTTCTTTCTAACTAGTCTTTCTTTCTTCCTAACTAATCTATCTTTCTTTCTTTTCAACTAATCTATCTATCTTTCTTTCTAACTAATCTATCTATCTTTCTTTCTTTTTAACTAATCTATCTATCTTTCTTTCTTCTTAACTAATATATCTATCCTTCTTTCTTTCTAACTAATCCTTGTTTCTTTCTAACTAATCTGTCTTTCTTTCTTTCTAACTAATCTTTCTTTCTTTCTTTCTTTCTTTCTTTCTTTCTTTCTTTCTTACTGATCTATCTTTCTAACTAACTAATCTTTCTTTCTAACTAATCTTTCTTTCTTTATAACTAATCTTTCTTTCTTTTTACCTAATCTTTCTTTCTTTTTACCTAATCTTTCTTTCTTTTTTCTTTCTTTCTTTCCAACTAATCTCTTTCTTTCTTTCTTTCTTACTGATCTATCTTTCTTTCTATCTTATCTTTCTTTCTGTCTTTCTAACTAATCTTTCTTTATTTCTTTCTAACTAATCTTTTCTTTCTTTCTAACTAATCTTTCTTTCATTCTTTCTAACTAATCCATCCTTCTTTCTTTCTGACTAATCCATCTTTCTTTCTTTCTAACTAATCCATCTTTCTTTCTTTCTAACTAATCTTTCTTTCTTCTTTCTTTCTTTCTAACTAATCTTTCTTTCATTCTTTCTAACTAATCTTTCTTCTTTCTTTCTAACTAATCCATCTATCAAACTTCAAACTATTTTAAACTTCTTCAAACTCTCTGGTCTGGCTTTTTCAAGCCAACTTAAAGTTTGTCTCATCAAACTTTTTTCTAGTTATTATTCTTCTTTTTATTCTTCTGACCCAAAATTTTCTGACTGCTACTCCTCCTAGAGTTTTAACTCTACAAACTCCAAACTCGGGTCAGACCTTCAGACTGTTCTGACTTAGTGTGCTATATCTTTTCAGACTGATTTGACTTTCAGATTTCTTAAAAATTAATATTAAAAATCATAAAAATCCCATTGACTTTTATTGCAACAGTTCAAATTGAGCCAAGACTACGGTGGCCCAGTAGTGTACAACACAAAAACACAAATCTAAACTCCCTGAAGCCCTAGACTCAATTAAACTACCATTCTATATGTACTAATGAACTTATCTATCTATCTATCTATCTATCTATCTATCTATCTATCTATCTATCTATCTAATCTTTCTTTCTTTTTAACTAATCTATCTTTCTTTCTTTTTAACTACTCTATCTTTCTCTCTTTCTAACTAATCTTTCTTTCTAACTTTTCTTTCTTTCTTTCTAACTAATCTTTCTTTCTTTCTAACTAATCTTTCTTTCTAACTAATCTTTCTTTCTTTCTAACTACTCCATCTTTCTTTCTTTCTTTCTTTCTTTCTAACTAATCTATCTTTCTTTCTTTCTTTCAAACTAATCTTTCTTTCTTTCTAACTAATCTTTCTTTCAAACTAATCTATCTTTCTAAATAATCTATCTTTCTTTCTTTCTAACTAATCTAGCTTTCTTTCTTTCTTTCTTTCTTTCTTTCTTTCTTTCTTTCTTTCTAACTAATCTATCTTTCTTTCTAACTAATCTATCTTTCTTTCTTTCTAACTAATCTATCTTTCTTTCTTTCTAACTACTCTTTCTTTCTTTCTTTCTTACTAATTTTTCTTTCTTTCTATCTATCTTTCTTTCTTTCTAATTAATCTTTCTTTCTTTCTAACTACTCTATCTTTCTGTCTTTCTTTCTATCTACTCTTTCTTTCTTTCTTTCAAACTAATCTTTCTTTCTTTGTAACTAATCTATCTTTCTTTCTAACTAATCTTTCTTTCAAACTAATCTATCTTTCTAAATAATCTATCTTTCTTTCTTTGTAACTAATCTATCTTTCGTTCTAACTACTCTTTCTTTCTTTCTAACTACTCTTTCTTTCTTTCAAACGAATCTATCTTTTTTATTTCTAACTAGTCTATCTTTCTTTCTTTCTAACTAATCTATCTTTTTTTATTTCTAACTAATCTTTCTTTCTTTCTAACTAATCTATCTTTCTTTCTTTCAAATTAATCTTTCTTTCTAACTAATCTATCTTTCTTTCTAACTAATCTATCTTTCTTTCTTTCTAACTACTCTTTCTTTCTTTCTTTCTTTCTTTCTAACTAATCTATCTTTCTTTCTAACTAATCTTTCTTTCTTTCAAACTAATCTCTCTCTTTCTTTCTAACTAATCTATCTTTCTTTCTATCTAACTAATCTATCTTTCTTTCTGTCTAACTAATCTATCTTTCTTTCTTTCTTTCTTTCTTTCTAACTAATCCATCTTTCTTTCTTTCTCACTAATTAATCTTTCTTTCTTTCTTTCTTTCTTTCTTTCTTTCTTTCCTTCTAACTAATCTTTCTTCTTTCTTTCTTTCTCTCTTTCTAACTAATCTTTCTTTCTTCTTTCTTTCTTTCTTTCTTTCTTTCTTTCTTTCTTTCTTTCTTTCTTTCTTCCTTTCTTTCTAGCTAATCTTTCTTCTTTCTTTCTTTCTTTCTTTCTAACTAATCTTTCTTTCTAACTAATCTATCTTTCTTTCTTTCTAACTAATCTTTCTTTCTAACTAATCTTTCTTTCTAACTAATCTATCTTTCTTTCTTTCTAACTAATCTTTCTTTCTTTTTTTCAAACTAATCCTTCTTTCTAACTAATCTTTCTTTCTAACTAATCTATCTTTCTTTCTTTCTAACTAATCTTTCTTTCTTTCCTTCTAACTAATCTATCTTTCTTTCTATCTATCTAACTAATCTTTTTTTCTTTCTTTTTAACTAATCTTTCTTTCTAACTAATCTTTCTTTTTTCTAACTAATCTTTCTTTCTTTTTTCTTTCTAACTAATATTTCTTCTTTCTTTCTAACTATTCTTTCTTTCTTTCTTCCTTTTTAAACTAATGTTTCTTTTTTTTTTTACTTTGAACTATTTAACATTTTAAACTACTTTAAACTTCAAACTACTTTTAAACTAATTCAAACTTTCTGGGCCAAACTTTCACAAGCCAACTTAAAGTTTGTCTTGACGAACTTTTTCTAGTTATTATTATTATTCTTACTCAAATTTACAACTCTAACTCCTCCTAGAGCTTTAACTCCACATACTCCAAACTCGGCACGGACACTCAAACTGTTCTGACTCGGTGTGCTATATCTTTTCTAACTGATCGGACTTACAGTTTTCTTAAAAATTAATATTAAACATCATAAAATTCCCATTGACTTTCATTGCAGCATGTTCAAAATGAGCCAAGGCTACGGTGGCCCAGTAGTGCACAACATAAAAACTCAAATCTAAACTCCCTGAAGCCCTAGACTCAATTAAACTACCATTCAATGTACTAATAAACTTCTATCTATCTATCTATCTATCTATCTATCTATCTATCTATCTATCTATCTAACTAATCTATCTATCTATCTATCTATCTATCTATCTATCTATCTATCTATCTATCTATCTATCTATCTATCTATCTATCTATCTATCTATCTATCTATCTATCTAACTAATCCATCTTTCTTTCTTTCTAACTAATCCATCTTTCTTTCTTTCTTTCTTACTGATCTATCTTTCTAACTAATCTATCTTTCTTTCTTTCTAACTAATCCATCTTTCTTTCTTTCTTTCTTTCTAACTAATCTATCTTTCTTTCTTTCTAACTAATCTATCTATCTTTCTTTCTTTTTAACTAATCTATCTATCATTCTTTCTTCTTAACTAATATATCTATCCTTCTTTCTTTCTAACTAATCCTTGTTTCTTTCTAACTAATCTTTTTTTCTTTCTTTCTAACTAATCTTTCTTTCTTTCTTTCTTTCTTTCTTACTGATCTATCTTTCTAACTAATCCATCTTTCTTTCTTTCTTTCTTACTGATCTATCTTTCTAACTAATCTATCTTTCTTTCTTTCTAACTAATCTTTCTTTCTTTCTAACTAATCTATCTTTCTTTCTTTCTAACTAATCTTTCTTTCTTTCTAACTAATCTTTCTTTCTTTCTTTCTTACTGATCTATCTTTCTAACTAATCTTTCTTTCTAATCTATCTTTCTTTCTTTCTAACTAATCTTTCTTTCTTTCTAAATAATCTTTCTTTTTTTCTTTCTAACTAATCTTTCTTTCTAACTAATCCATCTTTCTTTCTTTCTTTCTTACTGATCTTTCTTTCTAACTAATCTATATTTCTTTCTTTCTAACTAGTCTTTCTTTCTTCCTAACTAATCTATCTTTCTTTCTTTTCAACTAATCTATCTATCTTTCTTTCTAACTAATCTATCTATCTTTCTTTCTTTTTAACTAATCTATCTATCTTTCTTTCTTCTTAACTAATATATCTATCCTTCTTTCTTTCTAACTAATCCTTGTTTCTTTCTAACTAATCTTTCTTTCTTTCTTTCTAACTAATCTTTCTTTCTTTCTTTCTTTCTTTCTTTCTTACTGATCTATCTTTCTAACTAACTAATCTTTCTTTCTTTCTAACTAATCTTTCTTTCTTTATAACTAATCTTTCTTTCTTTTTACCTAATCTTTCTTTCTTTTTACCTAATCTTTCTTTCTTTTTTCTTTCTTTCTTTCCAACTAATCTCTTTCTTTCTTTCTTTCTTACTGATCTATCTTTCTTTCTATCTTATCTTTCTTTCTGTCTTTCTAACTAATCTTTCTTTATTTCTTTCTAACTAATCTTTTCTTTCTTTCTAACTAATCTTTCTTTCATTCTTTCTAACTAATCCATCCTTCTTTCTTTCTGACTAATCCATCTTTCTTTCTTTCTAACTAATCCATCTTTCTTTCTTTCTAACTAATCTTTCTTTCTTCTTTCTTTCTTTCTAACTAATCTTTCTTTCATTCTTTCTAACTAATCTTTCTTCTTTCTTTCTAACTAATCCATCTATCAAACTTCAAACTATTTTAAACTTCTTCAAACTCTCTGGTCTGGCTTTTTCAAGCCAACTTAAAGTTTGTCTCATCAAACTTTTTTCTAGTTATTATTCTTCTTTTTATTCTTCTGACCCAAAATTTTCTGACTGCTACTCCTCCTAGAGTTTTAACTCTACAAACTCCAAACTCGGGTCAGACCTTCAGACTGTTCTGACTTAGTGTGCTATATCTTTTCAGACTGATTTGACTTTCAGATTTCTTAAAAATTAATATTAAAAATCATAAAAATCCCATTGACTTTTATTGCAACAGTTCAAATTGAGCCAAGACTACGGTGGCCCAGTAGTGTACAACACAAAAACTCAAATCTAAACTCCCTGAAGCCCTAGACTCAATTAAACTACCATTCTATATGTACTAATGAACTTATCTATCTATCTATCTATCTATCTATCTATCTATCTATCTATCTATCTATCTAATCTTTCTTTCTTTCTAACTACTCTTTCTTTCTTTCAAACGAATCTATCTTTTTTATTTCTAACTAGTCTATCTTTCTTTCTTTCTAACTAATCTATCTTTTTTTATTTCTAACTAATCTTTCTTTCTTTCTAACTAATCTATCTTTCTTTCTTTCAAATTAATCTTTCTTTCTAACTAATCTATCTTTCTTTCTAACTAATCTATCTTTCTTTCTTTCTAACTACTCTTTCTTTCTTTCTTTCTTTCTTTCTAACTAATCTATCTTTCTTTCTAACTAATCTTTCTTTCTTTCAAACTAATCTCTCTCTTTCTTTCTAACTAATCTATCTTTCTTTCTATCTAACTAATCTATCTTTCTTTCTTTCTAACTAATCTATCTTTCTTTCTTTCTGTCTAACTAATCTATCTTTCTTTCTTTCTTTCTTTCTAACTAATCCATCTTTCTTTCTTTCTCACTAATTAATCTTTCTTTCTTTCTTTCTTTCTTTCTTTCTTTCTTTCCTTCTAACTAATCTTTCTTCTTTCTTTCTTTCTCTCTTTCTAACTAATCTTTCTTTCTTCTTTCTTTCTTTCTTTCTTTCTTTCTTTCTTTCTTTCTTTCTTTCTTTCTTCCTTTCTTTCTTTCTTTCTAGCTAATCTTTCTTCTTTCTTTCTTTCTTTCTTTCTAACTAATCTTTCTTTCTAACTAATCTATCTTTCTTTCTTTCTAACTAATCTTTCTTTCTAACTAATCTTTCTTTCTAACTAATCTATCTTTCTTTCTTTCTAACTAATCTTTCTTTCTTTTTTTCAAACTAATCCTTCTTTCTAACTAATCTTTCTTTCTAACTAATCTATCTTTCTTTCTTTCTAACTAATCTTTCTTTCTTTCCTTCTAACTAATCTATCTTTCTTTCTATCTATCTAACTAATCTTTTTTTCTTTCTTTTTAACTAATCTTTCTTTCTAACTAATCTTTCTTTTTTCTAACTAATCTTTCTTTCTTTTTTCTTTCTAACTAATATTTCTTCTTTCTTTCTAACTATTCTTTCTTTCTTTCTTCCTTTTTAAACTAATGTTTCTTTTTTTTTTTACTTTGAACTATTTAACATTTTAAACTACTTTAAACTTCAAACTACTTTTAAACTAATTCAAACTTTCTGGGCCAAACTTTCACAAGCCAACTTAAAGTTTGTCTTGACGAACTTTTTCTAGTTATTATTATTATTCTTACTCAAATTTACAACTCTAACTCCTCCTAGAGCTTTAACTCCACATACTCCAAACTCGGCACGGACACTCAAACTGTTCTGACTCGGTGTGCTATATCTTTTCTAACTGATCGGACTTACAGTTTTCTTAAAAATTAATATTAAACATCATAAAATTCCCATTGACTTTCATTGCAGCATGTTCAAAATGAGCCAAGGCTACGGTGGCCCAGTAGTGCACAACATAAAAACTCAAATCTAAACTCCCTGAAGCCCTAGACTCAATTAAACTACCATTCAATGTACTAATAAACTTCTATCTATCTATCTATCTATCTATCTATCTATCTATCTATCTATCTATCTAACTAATCTATCTATCTATCTATCTATCTATCTATCTAACTAATCCATCTTTCTTTCTTTCTAACTAATCCATCTTTCTTTCTTTCTTTCTTACTGATCTATCTTTCTAACTAATCTATCTTTCTTTCTTTCTAACTAATCCATCTTTCTTTCTTTCTTTCTTTCTTTCTTTCTAACTAATCCATCTTTCTTTCTTTCTTACTGATCTATCTTTCTAACTAATCCATCTTTCTTTCTTTCTTACTGATCTATCTTTCTAACTAATCCATCTTTCTTTCTTTCTTTCTTACTGATCTATCTTTCTAACTAATTTATCTTTCTTTCTAACTAATCTTTCTTTCTTTCTAACTAATCTATCTTTCTTTCTTTCTAACTAATATTTCTTTCTTTCTAACTAATCTTTCTTTCTTTCTTTCTTTCTTACTGATCTATCTTTCTAACTAATCTTTCTTTCTAACTAATCTATCTTTCTTTCTAAGTAATCCATCTTTCTTTCTTTCTTTCTTACTGATCTATCTTTCTAACTAATCTTTCTTTCTAACTAATCTTTCTTTCTTTCTAACTAATCCATCTTTCTTTCTTTCTTTCTTACTGATCTATCTTTCTAACTAATCTATCTTTCTTTCTTTCTAACTAATCCATCTTTCTTTCTTTCTTTCTTACTGATCTATCTTTCTAACTAATCTATCTTTCTTTCTTTCTAACTAATCCATCTTTCTTTCTTTCTTACTGATCTATCTTTCTAACTAATCCATCTTTCTTTCTTTCTTACTGATCTATCTTTCTAACTAATCCATCTTTCTTTCTTTCTTTCTTACTGATCTATCTTTTTAACTAATCTATCTTTCTTTCTTTCTAACTAATCTTTCTTTCTTTCTAACTAATCTATCTTTCTTTCTTTCTAACTAATATTTCTTTCTTTCTAACTAATCGTTCTTTCTTTCTTTCTTACTGATCTATCTTTCTAACTAATCTTTCTTTCTAACTAATCTATCTTTCTTTCTAAGTAATCCATCTTTCTTTCTTTCTTTCTTACTGATCTATCTTTCTAACTAATCTTTCTTTCTAACTAATCTTTCTTTCTTTCTAACTAATCCATCTTTCTTTCTTTCTTACTGATCTATCTTTCTTTCTTTCTAACTAATCCATCTTTCTTTCTTTCTTTCTTACTGATCTATCTTTCTTACTAATCCATCTTTCTTTCTTTCTTTCTTTCTTACTGATCTATCTTTCTAACTAATCTATCTTTCTTTCTTTCTAACTAATCTTTCTTTCTTTCTAACTAATCTATCTTTCTTTCTTTCTAACTAATCTTTCTTTCTTTTGAACTAATCTATCTTTCTTTCTTTCTAACTAATCTTTCTTTCTTTCTTTCTTACTGATCTATCTTTCTAACTAACTAATCTTTCTTTCTTTCTTACTGATCTATCTTTCTAACTAATCTATCTTTCTTTCTTTCTAACTAATCCATCTTTCTTTCTTTCTTACTGATCTATCTTTCTACCTAATCCATCTTTCTTTCTTTCTTACTGATCTATCTTTCTAACTAATCCATCTTTCTTTCTTTCTTTCTTACTGATCTATCTTTCTAACTAATCTATCTTTCTTTCTTTCTAACTAATCTTTCTTTCTAACTAATCTATCTTTCTTTCTTTCTAACTAATATTTCTTTCTTTCTAACTAATCTTTCTTTCTTTCTTTCTTACTGATCTATCTTTCTAACTAATCTTTCTTTCTAACTAATCTATCTTTCTTTCTAAGTAATCCATCTTTCTTTCTTTCTTTCTTACTGATCTATCTTTCTAACTAATCTTTCTTTCTTTCTAACTAATCCATCTTTCTTTCTTTCTTTCTTACTGATCTATCTTTCTTTCTTTCTAACTAATCCATCTTTCTTTCTTTCTTTCTTACTGATCTATCTTTCTTACTAATCCATCTTTCTTTCTTTCTTTCTTTCTTTCTTACTGATCTATCTTTCTAACTAATCTATCTTTCTTTCTTTCTAACTAATCTTTCTTTCTTTCTAACTAATCTTTCTTTCTTTTGAACTAATCTATCTTTCTTTCTTTCTAACTAATCTTTCTTTCTAACTAATCTTTCTTTCTTTCTTTCTTACTGATCTATCTTTCTAACTAACTAATCTTTCTTTCTAACTAATTAATCTTTCTTTCTAACTAATCTATCTTTCTTTCTTTCTAACTAATCTTTCTTTCTTTCTAACTAATCTATCTTTCTTTCTTTCTAACTAATCTTTCTTTCTTTCTAACTAATCTTTCTTTCTTTCTTTCTTTCTTACTGATCTATCTTTCTAACTAACTAATCTTTCTTTCTAACTAATCTATCTTTCTTTCTTTCTAACTAATCCATCTTTCTTTCTTTCTTTCTTACTGATCTATCTTTCTAACTAATCCATCTTTCATTCTTTCTTTCTTACTGATCTATCTTTCTAACTAATCCATCTTTCTTTATTTCTTTCTTACTGATCTATTTTTCTAACTAATCTATCTTTCTTTCTTTCTAACTAATCTTTCTTTCTTTCTTTCTAACTAATCTTTCTTTCTTTCTTTCTTACTGATCTATCTTTCTAACTAACTAATCTTTCTTTCTAACTAATCTATCTTTCTTTCTTTCTACTAATCTACTAATCTACTAATCTTTCTTTCTTTCTAACTAATCTATCTTTCTTTCTTTCTAACTAATCTTTCTTTCTTTCTAACTAATCTTTCTTTCTTTCTTTCTTACTGATCTATCTTTCTAACTAACTAATCTATCTTTCTTTCTTTCTAACTAATCTTTCTTTCTTTCTAACTAATCTATCTTTCTTTCTAACTAATCCATCTTTCTTTCTTTCTTTCTTTCTTACTGATCTATCTTTCTAACTAATCTATCTTTCTTTCTTTCTTTCTAACTAATCCATCTTTCTTCCTTTCTTTCTTACTGATCTATCTTTCTTTCTAACTAATCCATCTTTCTTTCTTTCTTTCTTTCTTTCTTTCTTACTGATCTATCTTTCTAACTAATCCATCTTTCTTTCTTACTTTCTTACTGATCTATCTTTCTAACTAATCCATCTTTCTTTCTTTCTTTCTTAATGATCTATCTTTCTAACTAATCTATCTTTCTTTCTTTCTAAGTAATCTTTCTTTCTTTTGAACTAATCTATCTTTCTTTCTTTCTAACTAATCTTTCTTTCTAACTAATCTTTCTTTCTTTCTAACTAATCTATCTTTCTTTCTAACTAATCTTTCTTTCTTTCTAACTAATCCATCTTTCTTTCTTTCTTTCTTACTGATCTATCTTTCTTTCTAACTAATCCATCTTTCTTTCTTTCTTTCTTACTGATCTATCTTTCTAACTAATCCATCTTTCTTTCTTACTTTCTTACTGATCTATCTTTCTAACTAATCCATCTTTCTTTCTTTCTTTCTTTCTTAATGATCTATCTTTCTAACTAATCTATCTTTCTTTCTTTCTAACTAATCTTTCTTTCTTTTGAACTAATCTATCTTTCTTTCTTTCTAACTAATCTTTCTTTCTAACTAATCTATCTTTCTTTCTTTCTAACTAATCTTTCTTTCTTTTTAACTAATCTATCTTTCTTTCTTTCTAACTAATCTTTCTTTCTTTCTAACTAATCTTTCTTTCTTTCTTTTTGACTGATCTATCTTTCTTTTTTTTTTCTTTTTTTTTTATTCTCTTTATTGAGGTTTTTTGCATATAAAATACAGAGAAACAAAAACACAATAACAGACATCAGAGGACATCATTGCCATTGCCATGCTAAACAAATCAATTATACATTCTCACCAAAGTAATCTATAAAAGTTTGCCACGTTGAATAAAATATTTCAGACTTCCCCCTCAGCAAATATTTAATTTTCTCCAATTTCAAATGATCCATTATGTCTTTCATTAAGGCTGAGTGAGCAGGGGGCATTTTCTGTTTCCAACACAAGAGAATCAATCTTCGCGCCATCAAGGTCACAAAACAAACCATGCTGTTTTGGGTCTCCGAAAGTTGTACATTGACTGGTTTCACACCAAAAAGAGCCCAGATTGGTTCTGGCTTAAGCTGTTTTTTTAAGATCTTGGTTAGGGTTTGAAATATAGTGTTCCAATAGTTCGTAATGCGAGGACAATTCCAAAACATATGTGCAAGAGAGGCCGGCCCTTGTAAACATCTATCACAAGAAGGACTAATGGAAGTAAACATCTTTGACAATTTCAATTTGGATAAATGTAATCTGTGTAGCACTTTGAACTGCAAAAGACCATGTCTAATACATACAGAGGTAGAATGAACGTTTCTTTGGGCTTTTGACCATTGATTGTCTGTAATAGTCACCCCTAGATCCTCCTGCCAAGCATTTTTCAAATGGCCCAATGTAGGTGTTGTTTCTTCCTGTGTTAGCACATTGTGGATTTTAGCAATTAGCCCTCTTTTAAATGGATCAGACAAAAACACTGTTTCCAATGCGGAATTTGGGGGCTGATTAGGGAAAGACGGAAATAATCCCTTAACAAAACTTCGGATCTGTAGGTATTTGAAAAAATCTTTACTTTCCAATTTGTATTTGCTCTGTAATTGTTTGAATGTGGGAAACATATTTTCAATAAATAAATCTTTTATACATCGAATACCCTTATGTTCCCACTGAAGAAATGTTGTGTTTAAGACTGACGGAGGAAATGTGTGATTATTTATCAATGGACTTAAAGCAGATGCGCCTCTCCATCCGTAATACATTCTAATCTGGGACCAAATTTTAACTGAATGAGAAACTACTGGGTTCTCAAGTTTTTGTTTTGAAATAGGCAAAGCTGAATAAAGTAATGCTTTTAACGAGGAGGGAAAACAGCTTTCATTCTCCATCCTACTCCAATCAGCCCCCTGAGTGGACAACCAAAAGGACATTGAGCGGATATTACATGACCAGTAGTAACGTCGAAAACAGGGTAATCCCATTCCTCCCAGACAAGTTGGTCTTTGCAAGAACACTTTCTTGATTCTTGGAGTTTTTCCATTCCATATAAAATATGACATGAGGGAATCTAGTTTATTAAAAAATGCCTTGGCTATCCAAATAGGAATACATTGGAACAAGAACAGAAATTTAGGCAGAACACTCATTCTAATAATATTTATTCGACCTGCTAATGAAAGTGGTAGGTTCCTCCATGTATCTATATCTTTTTTCGTTTGATCATATAATTTCAAATAGTTGTGCTTAAAGAGGCCGTAATATTCCTGCGTAATATTTATCCCAAGATATTTGAATTCAGTTGAGATTGAAAAGGGGAAGATATTAAACACTTTAGTATTCATTCGGGCTTTAGAATTAATTGGGAATAAGGTACTTTTTGATAAGTTCAATTTGTAACCTGATACTGCTCCAAATTCCTTTAAAATTTTCATTATCACAGGAACAGATTTAACAGGGTTTGAAATAAAAAGTAACAGATCGTCCGCGTACAAAGAAACTTTATGTTCTGTTTTTCCTCTTTTAATCCCACTGTATTCCTCCGTTGCACGTAATAAAAGAGCAAGGGGTTCAATGGCTATTGCAAAAAGTAATGGCGAGAGCGGGCAGCCCTGTCTAGTCGATCGGCTGAGAGGGAAATAATTTGAATGCACATTGTTAGTCCGCACTGAAGCCTGGGGTTGGGCATATAATAATTTTACCAAAGATATCATTTTTGAGCCAAATCCAAACTTTGACAGGGTCGAAAAGAGATAGTCCCACTCGACCCTGTCAAAAGCTTTTTCCGCATCCAAGGAGAGTAAAATTTCAGGATGTAGATTATTTTTGTCCTGAGTGTGAATTATATTTAGTAATCTTCTAATATTAAAAAACAACTGTCTGTTTTTGATAAACCCAGTTTGGTCCTGCGAAATGATTGTCGGCAAGATTGTTTCAAGTCGTGTAGCTACAATTTTTGCGAGTATTTTATTGTCCACATTGAGTAAGCTCACCGGTCTATAAGACGCGGGGTCTAAGGGGTCTTTACCTTTTTTATGAATAAGAGAAATGCTTGCATGGTAGAGTGTTGGAGGTAGAGATCCCCTATGTAAGGCTTCATTGAATACATCTAACAGCAACATCGAGATCTGCTCTTTAAAGGCTTTGTAAAATTCTGAAGTGTAGCCGTCTGGACCAGGCGCTTTAGACTTTTGCATACTGTTTATAGCTTGTTCAATTTCCTGTTTTGTTATGGGTTTTTCCAGTTGTTCTAGATTTTTTAAACTAATTGTTGGGATAGACATTTTATCGAAGAACATATCTATGAGTGTGGGGTTCTTCTTAGATTCTGAAGTGTATAGTTTTTTATAGAAAGATTTAAATGTATCATTTATCTCCTGTTGTTCTCTTGTAACTTGGCCTGAATCCGTGCGGATTTCCGTAATCATCCTTGATGCAGCTTGTTTTTTAATTTGTTGAGCCAAAATCTTGCCCATTCTTTCCCCTTGTTCATAATATCTATGCCTTGCTTTGGTCAACATTTTAACTGTTCTTGTAGTGTATATTAATCCCAGTTCTGTCTGCAGAGCCAGCTTTTTCTTATGCAGAATTACTGAGGGACTAGCTGAATGTTGTCTATCCGTTTCTGTTATTTCTTCTTTTAGTTGAGTTTCTCTTTCCCTTTGTTGCTTATTTTTCAGGCTTTTCCATGAAATTACTTGGCCTCTAATGTATGCCTTTAGTGCCTCCCAAAGGGTGGATTTTGTGACTTCAGGAGTGTCATTAAATGATAAATACAAATTTATGTGTTTTTTAATTTCTTCTATTCCTTCCTTGTAAGATAGTATGCTGTTATCAAACCTCCAACTCCTCGATGTTTGATTATATCCAAAAGCTAAATGCATAGTTAGAGGACTATGATCTGACAACATTAGAGTTTCATAATTGCAATGTTTCATTTGTTGAAGGAGTTTACCGTCTATTAAAAAGTAATCTATTCTGGTATAAGTCTGATGAACTGGGGAGTAATAAGAATATTGCCGTGTGTTGGGGTGCAGGGTTCTCCATGGGTCTATTATTTTATAAGTATTCATGAATTTCTTAACACTTTTTGCCATTTTAGTCACAGTAACCGGTCTACGTGATGACCTATCCAGGTCAGAATCAAGCACTAAATTAAAATCTCCCCCAATTATCAGTTGATGTGAGTCCATGTCGGGAATTTTTGATAACAATGAGTTTATAAATTGCTCGTCATCAACGTTGGGCGCATACACGTTAACTAATGTGATCAAATTATCATAAAGTTTACCAGTGACAATGATGAATCTGCCTTGGGAGTCCGGTATTATCTTTGAAGCGATAAACGGTACTGTTTTTTTTATTAGTATTGCTGTACCCCTACTCTTTGCACCAAAGTTAGAATGAAATATCTGTCCAATCCATTTATTGCGTAATCTGTTGTGATCTTGATTTTTCAAGTGTGTTTCTTGTAGAAAGCCGATATCCATATCTAGTTTTTTCAAATGTGCTAAAATATTACACCGTTTTATTGTTCCATTAAGCCCTTTGCAATTCCAAGTCACAAATTTGACCAAGTTATGCGGAATTGTTTTAGCCAACATGGTGTTAACCTTGGTCATATTTAATTAATGCATGGCAGTGAAAACTATCTTGTACGATATCCTCTGAAGTAGAACAAAGTCTGAACAATTGAACTTTCTCAACATCCCTAAACTAAACGTGCTAGGGTAAAAACAAAGAACAAAAATGATCTTCATAAAGATCCATAAGCTCCTAAACCCTAAGTCCATGGACACTTGACTTACCACTTAACTCCTAATGTTGTTTAGTATATATTCCTGGGTCAGATCACTTATAGTTGTGGCCCACACTTATTGAATAAAAGTAAACATAAATCAAATCTAGTATAGTAATTCAATTTAACTCCTTACCCCCTTCCCTAAACATGAAATTTAAATCAGATTGTTGTTCAATACGCGTAAAAAAAAAAAATAAAAAAAAAAATAAATAAAAAAAAAAATAAATAAATAAATAAAACAACAATAATAACAATATAATAATATATATATTTATATATACACACACATAGGCCTATATATATATATATATACACATAAAATAATAATTAACTAACCTTGTTATAAACAAAACCTGAGGGGTAGGAGAATAAATAAATAAAATATAATAAAATAAATAAATATACTTATACCTACCTACTCACGTATATATGCATACACACACACATCCAGCTAATCCACCCGTCAACACATCATTTTCCATCCCCTTCCCTTTCTTTCTGTCAAATCAACCTTTCTCTCTCTAGTCAGAAAGAAAGAAGGATGGATTAGTTAGAAAGAATGAAAGAAAGATTAGTTAGAAAGAAAGAAAAGATTAGTTAGAAATAAATAAATAAAGAAAGATTAGTTAGAAAGACAGAAAGAAAGATACGAGTGAAAGAAAGATAGATCAGTAAGAAAGAAAGAAAGAAAGAGATTAGTTGGAAAGAAAGAAAGAAAAAAGAAAGAAAGATTAGGTAAAAAGAAAGAAAGATTAGGTAAAAAGAAAGAAAGATTAGTTAGAAAGAAAGAAAGATTAGTTAGAAAGAAAGAAAGATTAGTTAGTTAGAAAGATAGATCAGTAAGAAAGAAAGAAAGAAAGAAAGAAAGATTAGTTAGAAAGAAAGAAAGAAAGATTAGTTAGAAAGAAACAAGGATTAGTTAGAAAGAAAGAAGGATAGATAGATTAGTTAAGAAGAAAGAAAGATAGATAGATTAGTTTAAAAGAAAGAAAGATAGATAGATTAGTTAGAAAGAAAGATAGATAGATTAGTTGAAAAGAAAGAAAGATAGATTAGTTAGGAAGAAAGAAAGACTAGTTAGAAAGAAAGAAAGATAGATTAGTTAGAAAGATAGATCAGTAAGAAAGAAAGAAAGAAAGATGGATTAGTTAGAAAGAAAGATTAGTTAGAAAGAAAAAAAGAAAGATTATTTAGAAAGAAAGAAAGATTAGTTAGAAAGAAAGAAAGATAGATTAGAAAGAAAGATTAGTTAGAAAGATAGATCAGTAAGAAAGAAAGAAAGAAAGATTAGTTAGAAAGAAAGAAAGATAGATTAGTTAGAAAGAAAGAAAGATAGATTAGTTAGAAAGAAAGAAAGATTAGTTAGAAAGAAAGAAAGATAGATTAGTTAGAAAGATAGATCAGTAAGAAAGAAAGAAAGAAAGATGGATTAGTTAGAAAGATAGATCAGTAAGAAAGAAAGAAAGAAAGAAAGATGGATTAGTTAGAAAGAAAGAAAGATAGATTAGTTAGAAAGAAAGATTAGTTAGTTAGAAAGATAGATCAGTGACTTCCGCTTCCGGCCGAATGGAGTGAGCATCGAAGTTAGGCAGCTCCGCAAAAGTTTCAAAAATTTAATTATCCTGGGTCAACGAACATCGCCTTCTACCAGCAACTCACCTATAAAAATAATTTAGAACAATATTTGATATGAAGGGCACTCGGAAATACACACAAAAAACTCTACAAGCTACACCTGCACCGGTTGGCACTGCTCCGGTAAATGAAGTCTCGGCTAACAAGGCCCCAACTGACGCGGCGAAGGCTATTGCAGCACAGGCCAACAAAGCCCCGACTGACACCGCTCCAGCTGGTGAAGCTCTGGCCTGTTCACAAGACGAAGGCGCAATGGCGGAAGAAGAAACACCTCTCTCTGTGGGAATATTTCGAAGCGAGCTACGTGCATACCGCGAAAATTTAAAGAATGATATTAAAGCGGAAATCGAGATTATGCATCAAGATATCCGCAAAGACATCACATCACTGCGGGAAGAAGCTAAGGCAGACATTAACATGCTCCGAAACGAACTTTCACAGAAAATAGAAACACTACATAGAGCCCACACTGAAACGGCAGACACACAGAGAGAGATGGAAAGATCTCTCTGTGATGTTTCGGACAAAATATCCGCCATGGACAAAGCACACGCAACCTTACAGAAAGACTACAATAAACTGCAGGAAAAATACATGGACCTGGAGAACAGAAGTCGCCGGCAAAACCTACGTGTGGTGGGAATTAGCGAAGATATAGAGGCGGGCAACCCAAGCCGCTTCATAGCGGAGTTTTTTTCAGAAGTGCTCGGCGAAGAAAACTTTGAATCGCCAATTCTAATAGATCGAGCTCATAGAACCCTGGCCCCTAAGCCCCGAGCAGGAGAGCGCCCGAGAGTGATGATAGCTCGCTTACATTACCACACCGACAGGGAGAAGATTCTGCAGCTGTCCAGGAGCAAAGGCAACCTATTCTACAAAGGATCACCGGTACATATCTTTCCGGATATGAGTCCAGAGGTCAGCAAGCTGCGAGCTTCTTTCAACCCGGTTAAGGTGAAACTACGCAACGCTGGAATACCATACAGTCTGTACTACCCCGCAAAGTTGATCATAACGATGGACAACACCAAACATTCGTTCACTGACCCAAGAGCAGCTGAAAACTTTATCAAATCCCAGGCACCAACTGCACAGGTAGTAGAGGATTAAAGGTATTTGAATTTGAGTAATGTTATTTCTTTCGACATACAATTGTGATGCCACCAAGGAAAACGCAGTAAAAGACTCTTCTCTTTTGCCTGTAACACATGGTTTTTAGAGGAAAAACCATGTGTTACCTTTCTTTCTAACTAATTTTCTTCTTTCTTTCTTTCTTTTTTCTTTCTTTCTTTCTTTCTTTCTTTCTTTCTCTCTCTCTTTCTAACTAATCTTTCTTCTTTCTTTCTTTCTTTCTAGCTAATCTTTCTTTCTTTCTAACTAATCTTTCTTCTTTCTTTCTTTCTTTCTTTCTAACTAATCTTTCTTTCTTTCTTTCTTTCTAACTAATCTTTCTTCCTTCTTTCTTTCTTTCTTTCTTTCTTTCTTTCTAACTAATCTTTCTTCTTTCTTTCTTTCTTTCTTTCTTTCTTTCTAACTAATCTTTCTTTCTTTCTTTCTAACTAATCTTTCTTCTTTCTTTCTTTCTTTCTTTCTTTCTTTCTTTCTTTCTAACTAATCTTTCTTTCTTTCTTTCTAACTAATCTTTCTTCTTTCTTTCTTTCTTTCTTTCTTTCTAACTAATCTTTCTTTCTTTCTTTCTAACTAATCTTTCTTCTTTATTTCTTTCTTTCTTTATTACTTTCTTTCTTTCTGACTAATCTTTCTTTCTTTCTTTCTAACTAATCTTTCTTCTTTCTTTCTTTCTTTCTTTCTAGCTAATCTTTCTTTCTTTCTTTCTTTCTTTCTAACTAATCTTTCTTCTTTCTTTCTTTCTTTCTTTCTTTCTTTCTTTCTTTCTTTCTTTCTTTCTAACTAATTTTCTTCTTTCTTTCTTTCTTTTTTTCTTTCTTTCTTTCTTTCTAGCTAATCTTTCTTCTTTCTTTCTTTCTTTCTAACTAATCTTTCTTTCTTTCTTTCTTTCTTTCTTTCAAACGTATCTTTCTTTCTTTTTTTCTAACTAATCTTTCTTTCTTCCTTTCTAACTAATCTTTCTTCTTTCTTTATTCCTTTCTTTCTTTCTTTCTTTCTTTCTAACTAATCTTTCTTCTTTCTTTCTTTCTTTCTTTCTAACTAATCTTTCTTCTTTCTTTCTAACTAATCTTTCTTCTTTCTTTCTTTCTTGCTAACTAATCTTTCTTCTTTCTCTTTCTTTCTTTCTAACTAATCTTTCTTCTTTCTTGCTTTCTAACTAATCTTTCTTCTTTCTTTCTTTCTTTCTAACTAATCTTTCTTTCATTCTTTCTAACTAATCTTTTTTCTTTCTAACTAATCTATCTTTCTTTCCTTCAAACTAATCTTTCTAACTAATCTTTCTTTCATTCTTTCTAACCAATCTTTCTTTCTTTCTAACTAATCTTTTTCTTTCTTTCTTTCTTTCTTTCTTTCTTTCTTTCTTTCTAACTAATCTTTCTTCTTTCTTTCTTTCTAACTAATCTTTCTTCTTTCTTTCTTTCTTTCTTTCTTTCTTTCTTTCTTTCATTCTTTCTTTCTTTCTTTCTAACTAATCTTTCTTCTTTATTTCTTTCTTACTAATCTTTCTTTCTTTCTTTCTTTCTAACTAATCTTTCTTTCTTTCTTCTTTCTTTCTTTCTTTCTTTTTTTCTTTCTAACTAATCTTTCTTCTTTCTTTCTTTCTTTCTTTCTTTCTTTCTTTCTAACTAATCTTTCTAACTAATATTTCTTCTTTCTTTCTTTCTTTCTTTCTAACTAAACTTTCTTCGTTCTTTCTTTCTAAATAATCTTTCTTTCTTTCTTTCTTTCTTTCTTTCTTTCTTTCTTTCTTTCTTTCTTTCTTTCTTTCTAACTAATCTTTCTTTATTTCTTTCTTTCTAACTAATCTTTCTTTCATTCTTTCTAACTAATCTTTATTCTTTCTAACTAATCTATCTTTCTTTCTTTCAAACTAATCTTTCTTTCATTCTTTCTAACTAATCTTTCTTTCATTCTTTCTAACCAATCTTTCTTTCTTTCTAACTAATCTTTTTCTTTCTTTCTTTCTTTCTTTCTAACTAAACTTTCTTCGTTCTTTCTTTCTAAATAATCTTTCTTTCTTTCTTTCTTTCTTTCTTTCTTTCTTTCTTTCTTTCTTTCTTTCTAACTAATCTTTCTTCTTTCTTTCTTTCTTTCTAACTAATCTTTCTTTCATTCTTTCTAACTAATCTTTATTCTTTCTAACTAATCTATCTTTCTTTCTTTCAAACTAATCTTTCTTTCATTCTTTCTAACTAATCTTTCTTTCATTCTTTCTAACCAATCTTTCTTTCTTTCTAACTAATCTTTTTCTTTCTTTCTTTCTTTCTTTCTAACTAATCTTTCTTCTTTCTTTCTTTCTAACTAATCTTTCTTCTTTCTTTCTTTCTTTCTTTCTTTCTTTCTTTCTTTCTTTCTTTCTTTCATTCTTTCTTTCTTTCTTTCTAACTAATCTTTCTTCTTTCTTTCTTTCTTTCTTACTGATCTTTCTTTCTTTCTTTCTTTCTAACTAATCTTTCTTTCTTCTTTCTTTCTTTCTTTCTTTCTTTCTTTCTTTCTTTCTTTCTAACTAATCTTTCTTCTTTCTTTCTTTCTTTCTTTCTTTCTTTCTAACTAATCTTTCTTCTTTCTTTCTTTCTTTCTTTCTTTCTTTCTTTCTTTCTTTCTAACTAAACTTTCTTCTTTCTTTCTTTCTAACTAATCTTTCTTTCTTTCTTTCTTTCTAACTAATCTTTCTTTATTTCTTTCTTTCTAACTATTCTTTCTTTCTTTCTTTCTAACTAATCTTTCTTCTTTCTTTCTTTCTTTCTTTCTAACTAATCTTTCTTCTTTCTTTCTTTCTTTCTTTCTTTCTTTCTTTCTTTCTAACTAATCTTTCTTCTTTTTTTCTTTCTTTCTTTCTTTCTAACTAATATTTCTTCTTTCTTTCTTTCTAACTAATATTTCTTCTTACTTTCTTTCTTTCTTTCTTTCTTTCTAACTAATCTTTCTTTCTTTCTTTCTTTCTAACTAATCTTTCTTCTTTCTTTCTTTCTTTCTTTCTTTCTTTCTTTCTTTCTTTCTTTCTAACTAATCTTTCTTTCTTTCTTTCTAACTATTCTTTCTTCTTTCTTTCTTTCTTTCTAACTAATCTTTCTTCTTTCTTTCTTTCTTTCTTTCTTTCTTTCTTTCTTTCTTTCTTTCTAACTAATCTTTCTTTCTTTCTAACTAATCTATCTTTCTTTCTTTCTAACTAATCTTTCTTTCTTTCTAACTAATCTTTCTTTCTTTCTTTCTTTCTTTCTTACTGATCTATCTTTCTAACTAACTAATCTTTCTTTCTAACTAATCTATCTTTCTTTCTTTCTAACTAATCCATCTTTCTTTCTTTCTTTCTTACTGATCTATCTTTCTAACTAATCCATCTTTCATTCTTTCTTTCTTACTGATCTATCTTTCTAACTAATCCATCTTTCTTTATTTCTTTCTTACTGATCTATTTTTCTAACTAATCTATCTTTCTTTCTTTCTAACTAATCTTTCTTTCTTTCTTTCTAACTAATCTTTCTTTCTTTCTTTCTTACTGATCTATCTTTCTAACTAACTAATCTTTCTTTCTAACTAATCTATCTTTCTTTCTTTCTACTAATCTACTAATCTACTAATCTTTCTTTCTTTCTAACTAATCTATCTTTCTTTCTTTCTAACTAATCTTTCTTTCTTTCTAACTAATCTTTCTTTCTTTCTTTCTTACTGATCTATCTTTCTAACTAACTAATCTATCTTTCTTTCTTTCTAACTAATCCATCTTTCTTTCTATCTTTCTTTCTTTCTTACTGATCTATCTTTCTAACTAATCTATCTTTCTTTCTTTCTTTCTTACTGATCTATCTTTCTAACTAATCTATCTTTCTTCCTTTCTTTCTTACTGATCTATCTTTCTTTCTAACTAATCCATCTTTCTTTCTTTCTTTCTTTCTTTCTTACTGATCTATCTTTCTAACTAATCCATCTTTCTTTCTTACTTTCTTACTGATCTATCTTTCTAACTAATCCATCTTTCTTTCTTTCTTTCTTAATGATCTATCTTTCTAACTAATCTATCTTTCTTTCTTTCTAACTAATCTTTCTTTCTTTTGAACTAATCTATCTTTCTTTCTTTCTAACTAATCTTTCTTTCTAACTAATCTTACTTTCTTTCTAACTAATCCATCTTTCTTTCTTTCTTTCTTACTGATCTATCTTTCTTTCTAACTAATCCATCTTTCTTTCTTTCTTTCTTACTGATCTATCTTTCTAACTAATCCATCTTTCTTTCTTACTTTCTTACTGATCTATCTTTCTAACTAATCCATCTTTCTTTCTTTCTTTCTTTCTTAATGATCTATCTTTCTAACTAATCTATCTTTCTTTCTTTCTAACTAATCTTTCTTTCTTTTGAACTAATCTATCTTTCTTTCTTTCTAACTAATCTTTCTTTCTAACTAATCTATCTTTCTTTCTTTCTAACTAATCTTTCTTTCTTTCTAACTAATCTATCTTTCTTTCTTTCTAACTAATCTTTCTTTCTTTCTAACTAATCTTTCTTTCTTTCTTTTTGACTGATCTATCTTTCTAACTAACTAATCTTTCTTTCTAACTAATCTATCTTTCTTTCTTTCTAACTAATCCATCTTTCTTTCTTTCTTTCTTACTGATCTATCTTTCTAACTAATCTATCTTTCTTTCTTTCTAACTAATCTTTCTTTCTTTCTAACTAATCTTTCTTTCTTTCTTTCTTACTGATCTATCTTTCTAACTAATCTTTCTTTCTAATCTATCTTTCTTTCTTTCTAACTAATCTTTCTTTCTTTCTAACTAATCTATCTTTCTTTCTAACTAATCCATCTTTCTTTCTTTCTTTCTTTCTTACTGATCTTTCTTTCTAACTAATCTATCTTTCTTTCTTTCTAACTAATCCATCTTTCTTCCTTTCTTTCTTACTGATCTATCTTTCTTTCTAACTAATCCATCTTTCTTTCTTTCTTTCTTTCTTACTGATCTATCTTTCTAACTAATCCATCTTTCTTTCTTACTTTCTTACTGATCTATCTTTCTAACTAATCCATCTTTCTTTCTTTCTTTCTTTCTTAATGATCTATCTTTCTAACTAATCTATCTTTCTTTCTTTCTAACTAATCTTTCTTTCTTTTGAACTAATCTATCTTTCTTTCTTTCTTTCTAACTAATCTTTCTTCTTTCTTTCTTTCTTTCTTTCTAACTAAACTTTCTTCGTTCTTTCTTTCTAAATAATCTTTCTTTCTTTCTTTCTTTCTTTCTTTCTTTCTTTCTAACTAATCTTTCTTTATTTCTTTCTTTCTAACTATTCTTTCTTTCTTTCTTTCTAACTAATCTTTCTTCTTTCTTTCTTTCTTTCTAACTAATCTTTCTTTCATTCTTTCTAACTAATCTTTTTTCTTTCTAACTAATCTATCTTTCTTTCTTTTAAACTAATCTTTCTTTCATTCTTTCTAACTAATCTTTCTTTCATTCTTTCTAACCAATCTTTCTTTCTTTCTAACTAATCTTTTTCTTTCTTTCTTTCTTTCTTTCTAACTAATCTTTCTTCTTTCTTTCTTTCTAACTAATCTTTCTTCTTTCTTTCTTTCTTTCTTTCATTCTTTCTTTCTTTCTTTCTAACTAATCTTTCTTCTTTCTTTCTTTCTTTCTTACTGATCTTTCTTTCTTTCTTTCTTTCTAACTAATCTTTCTTTCTTTCTTTCTTTCTTTCTTTCTTTCTTTCTTTCTAACTAATCTTTCTTCTTTCTTTCTTTCTTTCTTTCTTTCTTTCTTTCTAACTAATCTTTCTTTTTTCTTTCTTTCTTTCTTTCTTTCTTTCTAACTAAACTTTCTTCTTTCTTTCTTTCTAACTAATCTTTCTTTCTTTCTTTCTTTCTTTCTAACTAATCTTTCTTTATTTCTTTCTTTCTAACTATTCTTTCTTTCTTTCTTTCTAACTAATCTTTCTTCTTTCTTTCTTTCTTTCTTTCTAACTAATCTTTCTTCTTTCTTTCTTTCTTTCTTTCTTTCTTTCTTTCTTTCTTTCTTTCTAACTAATCTTTCTTCTTTTTTTCTTTCTTTCTTTCTTTCTAACTAATATTTCTTCTTTCTTTCTTTCTAACTAATATTTCTTCTTACTTTCTTTCTTTCTTTCTTTCTAACTAATCTTTCTTTCTTTCTTTCTTTCTAACTAATCTTTCTTCTTTCTTTCTTTCTTTCTTTCTTTCTTTCTTTCTTTCTTTCTTTCTAACTAATCTTTCTTTCTTTCTTTCTAACTATTCTTTCTTCTTTCTTTCTTTCTTTCTTTCTAACTAATCTTTCTTTCTTTCTTTCTAACTAATCTTTCTTCTTTCTTTCTTTCTTTCTTTCTTTCTTTCTTTCTAACTAATCTTTCTTTCTTTCTAACTAATCTATCTTTCTTTCTTTCTAACTAATCTTTCTTTCTTTCTAACTAATCTTTCTTTCTTTCTTTCTTTCTTACTGATCTATCTTTCTAACTAACTAATCTTTCTTTCTAACTAATCTATCTTTCTTTCTAACTAATCCATCTTTCTTTCTTTCTTTCTTACTGATCTATCTTTCTAACTAATCCATCTTTCATTCTTTCTTTCTTACTGATCTATCTTTCTAACTAATCCATCTTTCTTTCTTTCTTTCTTTCTTACTGATCTATCTTTTTAACTAATCTATCTTTCTTTCTTTCTAACTAATCTTTCTTTCTTTCTAACTAATCTATCTTTCTTTCTTTCTAACTAATATTTCTTTCTTTCTAACTAATCTTTCTTTCTTTCTTTCTTACTGATCTATCTTTCTAACTAATCTTTCTTTCTAACTAATCTATCTTTCTTTCTAAGTAATCCATCTTTCTTTCTTTCTTTCTTACTGATCTATCTTTCTAACTAATCTTTCTTTCTAACTAATCTTTCTTTCTTTCTAACTAATCCATCTTTCTTTCTTTCTTACTGATCTATCTTTCTTACTAATCCATCTTTCTTTCTTTCTTTCTTTCTTACTGATCTATCTTTCTAACTAATCTATCTTTCTTTCTTTCTAACTAATCTTTCTTTCTTTTGAACTAATCTATCTTTCTTTCTTTCTAACTAATCTTTCTTTCTTTCTTTCTTACTGATCTATCTTTCTAACTAACTAATCTTTCTTTCTTTCTTACTGATCTATCTTTCTAACTAATCTATCTTTCTTTCTTTCTAACTAATCCATCTTTCTTTCTTTCTTACTGATCTATCTTTCTACCTAATCCATCTTTCTTTCTTTCTTACTGATCTATCTTTCTAACTAATCCATCTTTCTTTCTTTCTTTCTTACTGATCTATCTTTCTAACTAATCTATCTTTCTTTCTTTCTAACTAATCTTTCTTTCTAACTAATCTATCTTTCTTTCTTTCTAACTAATATTTCTTTCTTTCTAACTAATCTTTCTTTCTTTCTTTCTTACTGATCTATCTTTCTAACTAATCTTTCTTTCTAACTAATCTATCTTTCTTTCTAAGTAATCCATCTTTCTTTCTTTCTTTCTTACTGATCTATCTTTCTAACTAATCTTTCTTTCTTTCTAACTAATCCATCTTTCTTTCTTTCTTTCTTACTGATCTATCTTTCTTTCTTTCTAACTAATCCATCTTTCTTTCTTTCTTTCTTACTGATCTATCTTTCTTACTAATCCATCTTTCTTTCTTTCTTTCTTTCTTTCTTACTGATCTATCTTTCTAACTAATCTATCTTTCTTTCTTTCTAACTAATCTTTCTTTCTTTCTAACTAATCTTTCTTTCTTTTGAACTAATCTATCTTTCTTTCTTTCTAACTAATCTTTCTTTCTAACTAATCTTTCTTTCTTTCTTTCTTACTGATCTATCTTTCTAACTAACTAATCTTTCTTTCTAACTAATTAATCTTTCTTTCTAACTAATCTATCTTTCTTTCTTTCTAACTAATCTTTCTTTCTTTCTAACTAATCTATCTTTCTTTCTTTCTAACTAATCTTTCTTTCTTTCTAACTAATCTTTCTTTCTTTCTTTCTTTCTTACTGATCTATCTTTCTAACTAACTAATCTTTCTTTCTAACTAATCTATCTTTCTTTCTTTCTAACTAATCCATCTTTCTTTCTTTCTTTCTTACTGATCTATCTTTCTAACTAATCCATCTTTCATTCTTTCTTTCTTACTGATCTATCTTTCTAACTAATCCATCTTTCTTTATTTCTTTCTTACTGATCTATTTTTCTAACTAATCTATCTTTCTTTCTTTCTAACTAATCTTTCTTTCTTTCTTTCTAACTAATCTTTCTTTCTTTCTTTCTTACTGATCTATCTTTCTAACTAACTAATCTTTCTTTCTAACTAATCTATCTTTCTTTCTTTCTACTAATCTACTAATCTACTAATCTTTCTTTCTTTCTAACTAATCTATCTTTCTTTCTTTCTAACTAATCTTTCTTTCTTTCTAACTAATCTTTCTTTCTTTCTTTCTTACTGATCTATCTTTCTAACTAACTAATCTATCTTTCTTTCTTTCTAACTAATCTTTCTTTCTTTCTAACTAATCTATCTTTCTTTCTAACTAATCCATCTTTCTTTCTTTCTTTCTTTCTTACTGATCTATCTTTCTAACTAATCTATCTTTCTTTCTTTCTTTCTAACTAATCCATCTTTCTTCCTTTCTTTCTTACTGATCTATCTTTCTTTCTAACTAATCCATCTTTCTTTCTTTCTTTCTTTCTTACTGATCTATCTTTCTAACTAATCCATCTTTCTTTCTTACTTTCTTACTGATCTATCTTTCTAACTAATCCATCTTTCTTTCTTTCTTTCTTAATGATCTATCTTTCTAACTAATCTATCTTTCTTTCTTTCTAAGTAATCTTTCTTTCTTTTGAACTAATCTATCTTTCTTTCTTTCTAACTAATCTTTCTTTCTAACTAATCTTTCTTTCTTTCTAACTAATCTATCTTTCTTTCTAACTAATCTTTCTTTCTTTCTAACTAATCCATCTTTCTTTCTTTCTTTCTTACTGATCTATCTTTCTTTCTAACTAATCCATCTTTCTTTCTTTCTTTCTTACTGATCTATCTTTCTAACTAATCCATCTTTCTTTCTTACTTTCTTACTGATCTATCTTTCTAACTAATCCATCTTTCTTTCTTTCTTTCTTTCTTAATGATCTATCTTTCTAACTAATCTATCTTTCTTTCTTTCTAACTAATCTTTCTTTCTTTTGAACTAATCTATCTTTCTTTCTTTCTAACTAATCTTTCTTTCTAACTAATCTATCTTTCTTTCTTTCTAACTAATCTTTCTTTCTTTTTAACTAATCTATCTTTCTTTCTTTCTAACTAATCTTTCTTTCTTTCTAACTAATCTTTCTTTCTTTCTTTTTGACTGATCTATCTTTCTTTTTTTTTTATTTTTTTTTTTATTCTCTTTATTGAGGTTTTTTGCATATAAAATACAGAGAAACAAAAACACAATAACAGACATCAGAGGACATCATTGCCATTGCCATGCTAAACAAATCAATTATACATTCTCACCAAAGTAATCTATAAAAGTTTGCCACGTTGAATAAAATATTTCAGACTTCCCCCTCAGCAAATATTTAATTTTCTCCAATTTCAAATGATCCATTATGTCTTTCATTAAGGCTGAGTGAGCAGGGGGCATTTTCTGTTTCCAACACAAGAGAATCAATCTTCGCGCCATCAAGGTCACAAAACAAACCATGCTGTTTTGGGTCTCCGAAAGTTGTACATTGACTGGTTTCACACCAAAAAGAGCCCAAATTGGTTCTGGCTTAAGCTGTTTTTTTAAGATCTTGGTTAGGGTTTGAAATATAGTGTTCCAATAGTTCGTAATGCGAGGACAATTCCAAAACATATGTGCAAGAGAGGCCGGCCCTTGTAAACATCTATCACAAGAAGGACTAATGGAAGTAAACATCTTTGACAATTTCAATTTGGATAAATGTAATCTGTGTAGCACTTTGAACTGCAAAAGACCATGTCTAATACATACAGAGGTAGAATGAACGTTTCTTTGGGCTTTTGACCATTGATTGTCTGTAATAGTCACCCCTAGATCCTCCTGCCAAGCATTTTTCAAATGGCCCAATGTAGGTGTTGTTTCTTCCTGTGTTAGCACATTGTGGATTTTAGCAATTAGCCCTCTTTTAAATGGATCAGACAAAAACACTGTTTCCAATGCGGAATTTGGGGGCTGATTAGGGAAAGACGGAAATAATCCCTTAACAAAACTTCGGATCTGTAGGTATTTGAAAAAATCTTTACTTTCCAATTTGTATTTGCTCTGTAATTGTTTGAATGTGGGAAACATATTTTCAATAAATAAATCTTTTATACATCGAATACCCTTATGTTCCCACTGAAGAAATGTTGTGTTTAAGACTGACGGAGGAAATGTGTGATTATTTATCAATGGACTTAAAGCAGATGCGCCTCTCCATCCGTAATACATTCTAATCTGGGACCAAATTTTAACTGAATGAGAAACTACTGGGTTCTCAAGTTTTTGTTTTGAAATAGGCAAAGCTGAATAAAGTAATGCTTTTAACGAGGAGGGAAAACAGCTTTCATTCTCCATCCTACTCCAATCAGCCCCCTGAGTGGACAACCAAAAGGACATTGAGCGGATATTACATGACCAGTAGTAACGTCGAAAACAGGGTAATCCCATTCCTCCCAGACAAGTTGGTCTTTGCAAGAACACTTTCTTGATTCTTGGAGTTTTTCCATTCCATATAAAATATGACATGAGGGAATCTAGTTTATTAAAAAATGCCTTGGCTATCCAAATAGGAATACATTGGAACAAGAACAGAAATTTAGGCAGAACACTCATTCTAATAATATTTATTCGACCTGCTAATGAAAGTGGTAGGTTCCTCCATGTATCTATATCTTTTTTCGTTTGATCATATAATTTCAAATAGTTGTGCTTAAAGAGGCCGTAATATTCCTGCGTAATATTTATCCCAAGATATTTGAATTCAGTTGAGATTGAAAAGGGGAAGATATTAAACACTTTAGTATTCATTCGGGCTTTAGAATTAATTGGGAATAAGGTACTTTTTGATAAGTTCAATTTGTAACCTGATACTGCTCCAAATTCCTTTAAAATTTTCATTATCACAGGAACAGATTTAACAGGGTTTGAAATAAAAAGTAACAGATCGTCCGCGTACAAAGAAACTTTATGTTCTGTTTTTCCTCTTTTAATCCCACTGTATTCCTCCGTTGCACGTAATAAAAGAGCAAGGGGTTCAATGGCTATTGCAAAAAGTAATGGCGAGAGCGGGCAGCCCTGTCTAGTCGATCGGCTGAGAGGGAAATAATTTGAATGCACATTGTTAGTCCGCACTGAAGCCTGGGGTTGGGCATATAATAATTTTACCAAAGATATCATTTTTGAGCCAAATCCAAACTTTGACAGGGTCGAAAAGAGATAGTCCCACTCGACCCTGTCAAAAGCTTTTTCCGCATCCAAGGAGAGTAAAATTTCAGGATGTAGATTATTTTTGTCCTGAGTGTGAATTATATTTAGTAATCTTCTAATATTAAAAAACAACTGTCTGTTTTTGATAAACCCAGTTTGGTCCTGCGAAATGATTGTCGGCAAGATTGTTTCAAGTCGTGTAGCTACAATTTTTGCGAGTATTTTATTGTCCACATTGAGTAAGCTCACCGGTCTATAAGACGCGGGGTCTAAGGGGTCTTTACCTTTTTTATGAATAAGAGAAATGCTTGCATGGTAGAGTGTTGGAGGTAGAGATCCCCTATGTAAGGCTTCATTGAATACATCTAACAGCAACATCGAGATCTGCTCTTTAAAGGCTTTGTAAAATTCTGAAGTGTAGCCGTCTGGACCAGGCGCTTTAGACTTTTGCATACTGTTTATAGCTTGTTCAATTTCCTGTTTTGTTATGGGTTTTTCCAGTTGTTCTAGATTTTTTAAACTAATTGTTGGGATAGACATTTTATCGAAGAACATATCTATGAGTGTGGGGTTCTTCTTAGATTCTGAAGTGTATAGTTTTTTATAGAAAGATTTAAATGTATCATTTATCTCCTGTTGTTCTCTTGTAACTTGGCCTGAATCCGTGCGGATTTCCGTAATCATCCTTGATGCAGCTTGTTTTTTAATTTGTTGAGCCAAAATCTTGCCCATTCTTTCCCCTTGTTCATAATATCTATGCCTTGCTTTGGTCAACATTTTAACTGTTCTTGTAGTGTATATTAATCCCAGTTCTGTCTGCAGAGCCAGCTTTTTCTTATGCAGAATTACTGAGGGACTAGCTGAATGTTGTCTATCCGTTTCTGTTATTTCTTCTTTTAGTTGAGTTTCTCTTTCCCTTTGTTGCTTATTTTTCAGGCTTTTCCATGAAATTACTTGGCCTCTAATGTATGCCTTTAGTGCCTCCCAAAGGGTGGATTTTGTGACTTCAGGAGTGTCATTAAATGATAAATACAAATTTATGTGTTTTTTAATTTCTTCTATTCCTTCCTTGTAAGATAGTATGCTGTTATCAAACCTCCAACTCCTCGATGTTTGATTATATCCAAAAGCTAAATGCATAGTTAGAGGACTATGATCTGACAACATTAGAGTTTCATAATTGCAATGTTTCATTTGTTGAAGGAGTTTACCGTCTATTAAAAAGTAATCTATTCTGGTATAAGTCTGATGAACTGGGGAGTAATAAGAATATTGCCGTGTGTTGGGGTGCAGGGTTCTCCATGGGTCTATTATTTTATAAGTATTCATGAATTTCTTAACACTTTTTGCCATTTTAGTCACAGTAACCGGTCTACGTGATGACCTATCCAGGTCAGAATCAAGCACTAAATTAAAATCTCCCCCAATTATCAGTTGATGTGAGTCCATGTCGGGAATTTTTGATAACAATGAGTTTATAAATTGCTCGTCATCAACGTTGGGCGCATACACGTTAACTAATGTGATCAAATTATCATAAAGTTTACCAGTGACAATGATGAATCTGCCTTGGGAGTCCGGTATTATCTTTGAAGCGATAAACGGTACTGTTTTTTTTATTAGTATTGCTGTACCCCTACTCTTTGCACCAAAGTTAGAATGAAATATCTGTCCAATCCATTTATTGCGTAATCTGTTGTGATCTTGATTTTTCAAGTGTGTTTCTTGTAGAAAGCCGATATCCATATCTAGTTTTTTCAAATGTGCTAAAATATTACACCGTTTTATTGTTCCATTAAGCCCTTTGCAATTCCAAGTCACAAATTTGACCAAGTTATGCGGAATTGTTTTAGCCAACATGGTGTTAACCTTGGTCATATTTAATTAATGCATGGCAGTGAAAACTATCTTGTACGATATCCTCTGAAGTAGAACAAAGTCTGAACAATTGAACTTTCTCAACATCCCTAAACTAAACGTGCTAGGGTAAAAACAAAGAACAAAAATGATCTTCATAAAGATCCATAAGCTCCTAAACCCTAAGTCCATGGACACTTGACTTACCACTTAACTCCTAATGTTGTTTAGTATATATTCCTGGGTCAGATCACTTATAGTTGTGGCCCACACTTATTGAATAAAAGTAAACATAAATCAAATCTAGTATAGTAATTCAATTTAACTCCTTACCCCCTTCCCTAAACATGAAATTTAAATCAGATTGTTGTTCAATACGCGTAAAAAAAAATAAATAAAAAAAAAATAAAAAAATAAAAAAAATAAATAAATAAATAAAACAACAATAATAACAATATAATAATATATATATTTATATATACACACACATAGGCCTATATATATATATATATACACATAAAATAATAATTAACTAACCTTGTTATAAACAAAACCTGAGGGGTAGGAGAATAAATAAATAAAATATAATAAAATAAATAAATATACTTATACCTACCTACTCACGTATATATGCATACACACACACATCCAGCTAATCCACCCGTCAACACATCATTTTCCATCCCCTTCCCTTTCTTTCTGTCAAATCAACCTTTCTCTCTCTAGTCAGAAAGAAAGAAGGATGGATTAGTTAGAAAGAATGAAAGAAAGATTAGTTAGAAAGAAAGAAAAGATTAGTTAGAAATAAATAAATAAAGAAAGATTAGTTAGAAAGACAGAAAGAAAGATAAGATAGAAAGAAAGATAGATCAGTAAGAAAGAAAGAAAGAAAGAGATTAGTTGGAAAGAAAGAAAGAAAAAAGAAAGAAAGATTAGGTAAAAAGAAAGAAAGATTAGGTAAAAAGAAAGAAAGATTAGTTAGAAAGAAAGAAAGATTAGTTAGAAAGAAAGAAAGATTAGTTAGTTAGAAAGATAGATCAGTAAGAAAGAAAGAAAGAAAGAAAGAAAGAAAGATTAGTTAGAAAGAAAGAAAGAAAGATTAGTTAGAAAGAAACAAGGATTAGTTAGAAAGAAAGAAGGATAGATAGATTAGTTAAGAAGAAAGAAAGATAGATAGATTAGTTTAAAAGAAAGAAAGATAGATAGATTAGTTAGAAAGAAAGATAGATAGATTAGTTGAAAAGAAAGAAAGATAGATTAGTTAGAAAGATAGATCAGTAAGAAAGAAAGAAAGAAAGATGGATTAGTTAGAAAGAAAGATTAGTTAGAAAGAAAAAAAGAAAGATTATTTAGAAAGAAAGAAAGATTAGTTAGAAAGAAAGAAAGATAGATTAGAAAGAAAGATTAGTTAGAAAGATAGATCAGTAAGAAAGAAAGAAAGAAAGATTAGTTAGAAAGAAAGAAAGATTAGTTAGAAAGAAAGAAAGATAGATTAGTTAGAAAGAAAGAAAGATTAGTTAGAAAGAAAGAAAGATAGATTAGTTAGAAAGATAGATCAGTAAGAAAGAAAGAAAGAAAGATGGATTAGTTAGAAAGATAGATCAGTAAGAAAGAAAGAAAGATGGATTAGTTAGAAAGAAAGAAAGATAGATTAGTTAGAAAGAAAGATTAGTTAGTTAGAAAGATAGATCAGTGACTTCCGCTTCCGGCCGAATGGAGTGAGCATCGAAGTTAGGCAGCTCCGCAAAAGTTTCAAAAATTTAATTATCCTGGGTCAACGAACATCGCCTTCTACCAGCAACTCACCTATAAAAATAATTTAGAACAATATTTGATATGAAGGGCACTCGGAAATACACACAAAAAACTCTACAAGCTACACCTGCACCGGTTGGCACTGCTCCGGTAAATGAAGTCTCGGCTAACAAGGCCCCAACTGACGCGGCGAAGGCTATTGCAGCACAGGCCAACAAAGCCCCGACTGACACCGCTCCAGCTGGTGAAGCTCTGGCCTGTTCACAAGACGAAGGCGCAATGGCGGAAGAAGAAACACCTCTCTCTGTGGGAATATTTCGAAGCGAGCTACGTGCATACCGCGAAAATTTAAAGAATGATATTAAAGCGGAAATCGAGATTATGCATCAAGATATCCGCAAAGACATCACATCACTGCGGGAAGAAGCTAAGGCAGACATTAACATGCTCCGAAACGAACTTTCACAGAAAATAGAAACACTACATAGAGCCCACACTGAAACGGCAGACACACAGAGAGAGATGGAAAGATCTCTCTGTGATGTTTCGGACAAAATATCCGCCATGGACAAAGCACACGCAACCTTACAGAAAGACTACAATAAACTGCAGGAAAAATACATGGACCTGGAGAACAGAAGTCGCCGGCAAAACCTACGTGTGGTGGGAATTAGCGAAGATATAGAGGCGGGCAACCCAAGCCGCTTCATAGCGGAGTTTTTTTCAGAAGTGCTCGGCGAAGAAAACTTTGAATCGCCAATTCTAATAGATCGAGCTCATAGAACCCTGGCCCCTAAGCCCCGAGCAGGAGAGCGCCCGAGAGCGATGATAGCTCGCTTACATTACCACACCGACAGGGAGAAGATTCTGCAGCTGTCCAGGAGCAAAGGCAACCTATTCTACAAAGGATCACCGGTACATATCTTTCCGGATATGAGTCCAGAGGTCAGCAAGCTGCGAGCTTCTTTCAACCCGGTTAAGGTGAAACTACGCAACGCTGGAATACCATACAGTCTGTACTACCCCGCAAAGTTGATCATAACGATGGACAACACCAAACATTCGTTCACTGACCCAAGAGCAGCTGAAAACTTTATCAAATCCCAGGCACCAACTGCACAGGTAGTAGAGGATTAAAGGTATTTGAATTTGAGTAATGTTATTTCTTTCGACATACAATTGTGATGCCACCAAGGAAAACGCAGTAAAAGACTCTTCTCTTTTGCCTGTAACACATGGTTTTTAGAGGAAAAACCATGTGTTACCTTTCTTTCTAACTAATTTTCTTCTTTCTTTCTTTCTTTTTTCTTTCTTTCTTTCTTTCTTTCTTTCTTTCTTTCTTTCTCTCTTTCTAACTAATCTTTCTTCTTTCTTTCTTTCTTTCTAGCTAATCTTTCTTTCTTTCTAACTAATCTTTCTTCTTTCTTTCTTTCTTTCTTTCTAACTAATCTTTCTTTCTTTCTTTCTTTCTAACTAATCTTTCTTCCTTCTTTCTTTCTTTCTTTCTTTCTTTCTTTCTAACTAATCTTTCTTCTTTCTTTCTTTCTTTCTTTCTTTCTTTCTTTCTTTCTAACTAATCTTTCTTTCTTTCTTTCTAACTAATCTTTCTTCTTTATTTCTTTCTTTCTTTATTACTTTCTTTCTTTCTGACTAATCTTTCTTTCTTTCTTTCTAACTAATCTTTCTTCTTTCTTTCTTTCTTTCTTTCTTTCTAGCTAATCTTTCTTCTTTCTTTCTTTCTTTCTTTCTAACTAATCTTTCTTCTTTCTTTCTTTCTTTCTTTCTTTCTTTCTTTCTTTCTTTCTTTCTTTCTTTCTAACTAATCTTTCTTTCTTTCTTTCTAACTAATCTTTCTTCTTTATTTCTTTCTTTCTTTATTACTTTCTTTCTTTCTGACTAATCTTTCTTTCTTTCTTTCTAACTAATCTTTCTTCTTTCTTTCTTTCTTTCTTTCTTTCTAGCTAATCTTTCTTCTTTCTTTCTTTCTTTCTTTCTAACTAATCTTTCTTCTTTCTTTCTTTCTTTCTTTCTTTCTTTCTTTCTTTCTTTCTAGCTAATCTTTCTTCTTTCTTTCTTTCTTTCTAACTAATCTTTCTTTCTTCCTTTCTAACTAATCTTTCTTCTTTCTTTATTCCTTTCTTTCTTTCTTTCTTTCTTTCTTTCTAACTAATCTTTCTTCTTTCTTTCTTTCTTTCTTTCTAACTAATCTTTCTTCTTTCTTTCTAACTAATCTTTCTTCTTTCTTTCTTTCTTGCTAACTAATCTTTCTTCTTTCTCTTTCTTTCTTTCTAACTAATCTTTCTTCTTTCTTGCTTTCTAACTAATCTTTCTTCTTTCTTTCTTTCTTTCTAACTAATCTTTCTTTCATTCTTTCTAACTAATCTTTTTTCTTTCTAACTAATCTATCTTTCTTTCCTTCAAACTAATCTTTCTAACTAATCTTTCTTTCATTCTTTCTAACCAATCTTTCTTTCTTTCTAACTAATCTTTTTCTTTCTTTCTTTCTTTCTTTCTTTCTTTCTTTCTTTCTAACTAATCTTTCTTCTTTCTTTCTTTCTAACTAATCTTTCTTCTTTCTTTCTTTCTTTCTTTCTTTCTTTCATTCTTTCTTTCTTTCTTTCTTTCTAACTAATCTTTCTTCTTTATTTCTTTCTTACTAATCTTTCTTTCTTTCTTTCTTTCTAACTAATCTTTCTTTCTTTCTTCTTTCTTTCTTTCTTTCTTTTTTTCTTTCTAACTAATCTTTCTTCTTTCTTTCTTTCTTTCTTTCTTTCTTTCTTTCTTTCTTTCTTTCTTTCTTTCTAACTAATCTTTCTTCTTTCTTTCTTTCTTTCTTTCTTTCTAACTAAACTTTCTTCGTTCTTTCTTTCTAAATAATCTTTCTTTCTTTCTTTCTTTCTTTCTTTCTTTCTTTCTTTCTTTCTTTCTAACTAATCTTTCTTTATTTCTTTCTTTCTAACTATTCTTTCTTTCTTTCTAACTAATCTTTCTTCTTTCTTTCTTTCTTTCTAACTAATCTTTCTTTCATTCTTTCTAACTAATCTTTCTTTCTTTCTTTCAAACTAATCTTTCTTTCATTCTTTCTAACTAATCTTTCTTTCATTCTTTCTAACCAATCTTTCTTTCTTTCTAACTAATCTTTTTCTTTCTTTCTTTCTTTCTTTCTAACTAATCTTTCTTCTTTCTTTCTTTCTAACTAATCTTTCTTCTTTCTTTCTTTCTTTCTTTCATTCTTTCTTTCTTTCTTTCTAACTAATCTTTCTTCTTTCTTTCTTTCTTTCTTACTGATCTTTCTTTCTTTCTTTCTTTCTAACTAATCTTTCTTTCTTCTTTCTTTCTTTCTTTCTTTCTTTCTTTCTTTCTAACTAATCTTTCTTCTTTCTTTCTTTCTTTCTTTCTTTCTTTCTTTCTTTCTAACTAATCTTTCTTCTTTCTTTCTTTCTTTCTTTCTTTCTTTCTTTCTTTCTTTCTAACTAAACTTTCTTCTTTCTTTCTTTCTAACTAATCTTTCTTTCTTTCTTTCTTTCTAACTAATCTTTCTTTATTTCTTTCTTTCTAACTATTCTTTCTTTCTTTCTTTCTAACTAATCTTTCTTCTTTCTTTCTTTCTTTCTTTCTAACTAATCTTTCTTCTTTCTTTCTTTCTTTCTTTCTTTCTTTCTTTCTTTCTTTCTTTCTTTCTAACTAATCTTTCTTCTTTTTTTCTTTCTTTCTTTCTTTCTAACTAATATTTCTTCTTTCTTTCTTTCTAACTAATATTTCTTCTTACTTTCTTTCTTTCTTTCTTTCTTTCTAACTAATCTTTCTTTCTTTCTTTCTTTCTAACTAATCTTTCTTCTTTCTTTCTTTCTTTCTTTCTTTCTTTCTTTCTTTCTTTCTTTCTAACTAATCTTTCTTTCTTTCTTTCTAACTATTCTTTCTTTCTAACTATTCTTTCTTCTTTCTTTCTTTCTTTCTTTCTTTCTAACTAATCTTTCTTTCTTTCTTTCTTTCTAACTAATCTTTCTTCTTTCTTTCTTTCTTTCTTTCTTTCTTTCTTTCTTTCTTTCTTTCTTTCTTTCTTTCTTTCTTTCTAACTAATCTTTCTTTCTTTCTAACTAATCTATCTTTCTTTCTTTCTAACTAATCTTTCTTTCTTTCTAACTAATCTTTCTTTCTTTCTTTCTTTCTTACTGATCTATCTTTCTAACTAACTAATCTTTCTTTCTAACTAATCTATCTTTCTTTCTTTCTAACTAATCCATCTTTATTTCTTTCTTTCTTACTGATCTATCTTTCTAACTAATCCATCTTTCATTCTTTCTTTCTTACTGATCTATCTTTCTAACTAATCCATCTTTCTTTATTTCTTTCTTACTGATCTATTTTTCTAACTAATCTATCTTTCTTTCTTTCTAACTAATCTTTCTTTCTTTCTTTCTAACTAATCTTTCTTTCTTTCTTTCTTACTGATCTATCTTTCTAACTAACTAATCTTTCTTTCTAACTAATCTATCTTTCTTTCTTTCTACTAATCTACTAATCTACTAATCTTTCTTTCTTTCTAACTAATCTATCTTTCTTTCTTTCTAACTAATCTTTCTTTCTTTCTAACTAATCTTTCTTTCTTTCTTTCTTACTGATCTATCTTTCTAACTAACTAATCTATCTTTCTTTCTTTCTAACTAATCCATCTTTCTTTCTTTCTTTCTTTCTTTCTTACTGATCTATCTTTCTAACTAATCTATCTTTCTTTCTTTCTAACTAATCCATCTTTCTTCCTTTCTTTCTTACTGATCTATCTTTCTTTCTAACTAATCCATCTTTCTTTCTTTCTTTCTTACTGATCTATCTTTCTAACTAATCCATCTTTCTTTCTTACTTTCTTACTGATCTATCTTTCTAACTAATCCATCTTTCTTTCTTTCTTTCTTAATGATCTATCTTTCTAACTAATCTATCTTTCTTTCTTTCTAACTAATCTTTCTTTCTTTTGAACTAATCTATCTTTCTTTCTTTCTAACTAATCTTTCTTTCTAACTAATCTTTCTTTCTTTCTAACTAATCTATCTTTCTTTCTAACTAATCTTACTTTCTTTCTAACTAATCCATCTTTCTTTCTTTCTTTCTTACTGATCTATCTTTCTTTCTAACTAATCCATCTTTCTTTCTTTCTTTCTTACTGATCTATCTTTCTAACTAATCCATCTTTCTTTCTTACTTTCTTACTGATCTATCTTTCTAACTAATCCATCTTTCTTTCTTTCTTTCTTTCTTAATGATCTATCTTTCTAACTAATCTATCTTTCTTTCTTTCTAACTAATCTTTCTTTCTTTTGAACTAATCTATCTTTCTTTCTTTCTAACTAATCTTTCTTTCTAACTAATCTATCTTTCTTTCTTTCTAACTAATCTTTCTTTCTTTCTAACTAATCTATCTTTCTTTCTTTCTAACTAATCTTTCTTTCTTTCTAACTAATCTTTCTTTCTTTCTTTTTGACTGATCTATCTTTCTAACTAACTAATCTTTCTTTCTAACTAATCTATCTTTCTTTCTTTCTAACTAATCCATCTTTCTTTCTTTCTTTCTTACTGATCTATCTTTCTAACTAATCTATCTTTCTTTCTTTCTAACTAATCTTTCTTTCTTTCTAACTAATCTTTCTTTCTTTCTTTCTTACTGATCTATCTTTCTAACTAATCTTTCTTTCTAATCTATCTTTCTTTCTTTCTAACTAATCTTTCTTTCTTTCTAACTAATCTATCTTTCTTTCTAACTAATCCATCTTTCTTTCTTTCTTTCTTTCTTACTGATCTTTCTTTCTAACTAATCTATCTTTCTTTCTTTCTAACTAATCCATCTTTCTTCCTTTCTTTCTTACTGATCTATCTTTCTTTCTAACTAATCCATCTTTCTTTCTTTCTTTCTTTCTTTCTTACTGATCTATCTTTCTAACTAATCCATCTTTCTTTCTTACTTTCTTACTGATCTATCTTTCTAACTAATCCATCTTTCTTTCTTTCTTTCTTTCTTAATGATCTATCTTTCTAACTAATCTATCTTTCTTTCTTTCTAACTAATCTTTCTTTCTTTTGAACTAATCTATCTTTCTTTCTTTCTTTCTAACTAATCTTTCTTCTTTCTTTCTTTCTTTCTTTCTAACTAAACTTTCTTCGTTCTTTCTTTCTAAATAATCTTTCTTTCTTTCTTTCTTTCTTTATTTCTTTCTTTCTTTCTTTCTTTCTTTCTAACTAATCTTTCTTTATTTCTTTCTTTCTAACTATTCTTTCTTTCTTTCTTTCTAACTAATCTTTCTTCTTTCTTTCTTTCTTTCTAACTAATCTTTCTTTCATTCTTTCTAACTAATCTTTTTTCTTTCTAACTAATCTATCTTTCTTTCTTTCAAACTAATCTTTCTTTCATTCTTTCTAACTAATCTTTCTTTCATTCTTTCTAACCAATCTTTCTTTCTTTCTAACTAATCTTTTTCTTTCTTTCTTTCTTTCTTTCTAACTAATCTTTCTTCTTTCTTTCTTTCTAACTAATCTTTCTTCTTTCTTTCTTTCTTTCTTTCATTCTTTCTTTCTTTCTAACTAATCTTTCTTCTTTCTTTCTTTCTTTCTTACTGATCTTTCTTTCTTTCTTTCTTTCTAACTAATCTTTCTTTCTTATTCTTTCTTTCTTTCTTTCTTTCTTTCTTTCTAACTAATCTTTCTTCTTTCTTTCTTTCTTTCTTTCTTTCTTTCTTTCTAACTAATCTTTCTTTTTTCTTTCTTTCTTTCTTTCTTTCTTTCTAACTAAACTTTCTTCTTTCTTTCTTTCTAACTAATCTTTCTTTCTTTCTTTCTTTCTAACTAATCTTTCTTTATTTCTTTCTTTCTAACTATTCTTTCTTTCTTTCTTTCTAACTAATCTTTCTTCTTTCTTTCTTTCTTTCTTTCTAACTAATCTTTCTTCTTTCTTTCTTTCTTTCTTTCTTTCTTTCTTTCTTTCTAACTAATCTTTCTTCTTTTTTTCTTTCTTTCTTTCTAACTAATATTTCTTCTTTCTTTCTTTCTAACTAATATTTCTTCTTACTTTCTTTCTTTCTTTCTTTCTTTCTAACTAATCTTTCTTTCTTTCTTTCTTTCTAACTAATCTTTCTTCTTTCTTTCTTTCTTTCTTTCTTTCTTTCTTTCTTTCTAACTAATCTTTCTTTCTTTCTTTCTAACTATTCTTTCTTCTTTCTTTCTTTCTTTCTAACTAATCTTTCTTTCTTTCTTTCTAACTAATCTTTCTTCTTTCTTTCTTTCTTTCTTTCTTTCTTTCTTTCTAACTAATCTTTCTTTCTTTCTAACTAATCTATCTTTCTTTCTTTCTAACTAATCTTTCTTTCTTTCTAACTAATCTTTCTTTCTTTCTTTCTTTCTTACTGATCTATCTTTCTAACTAACTAATCTATCTTTCTTTCTTTCTAACTAATCCATCTTTCTTTCTTTCTTTCTTACTGATCTATCTTTCTAACTAATCCATCTTTCATTCTTTCTTTCTTACTGATCTATCTTTCTAACTAATCCATCTTTCTTTATTTCTTTCTTACTGATCTATTTTTCTAACTAATCTATCTTTCTTTCTTTCTAACTAATCTTTCTTTCTTTCTTTCTAACTAATCTTTCTTTCTTTCTTTCTTACTGATCTATCTTTCTAACTAACTAATCTTTCTTTCTAACTAATCTATCTTTCTTTCTTTCTACTAATCTACTAATCTACTAATCTTTCTTTCTTTCTAACTAATCTATCTTTCTTTCTTTCTAACTAATCTTTCTTTCTTTCTAACTAATCTTTCTTTCTTTCTTTCTTACTGATCTATCTTTCTAACTAACTAATCTATCTTTCTTTCTTTCTAACTAATCCATCTTTCTTTCTTTCTTTCTTTCTTTCTTACTGATCTATCTTTCTAACTAATCTATCTTTCTTTCTTTCTAACTAATCTTTCTTTCTTTTGAACTAATCTATCTTTCTTTCTTTCTAACTAATCTTTCTTTCTAACTAATCTTTCTTTCTTTCTAACTAATCTATCTTTCTTTCTAACTAATCTTACTTTCTTTCTAACTAATCCATCTTTCTTTCTTTCTTTCTTACTGATCTATCTTTCTTTCTAACTAATCCATCTTTCTTTCTTTCTTTCTTACTGATCTATCTTTCTAACTAATCCATCTTTCTTTCTTTCTTTCTTTCTTAATGATCTATCTTTCTAACTAATCTATCTTTCTTTCTTTCTAACTAATCTTTCTTTCTTTTGAACTAATCTATCTTTCTTTCTTTCTAACTAATCTTTCTTTCTAACTAATCTATCTTTCTTTCTTTCTAACTAATCTTTCTTTCTTTCTAACTAATCTATCTTTCTTTCTTTCTAACTAATCTTTCTTTCTTTCTAACTAATCTTTCTTTCTTTCTTTTTGACTGATCTATCTTTCTAACTAACTAATCTTTCTTTCTAACTAATCTATCTTTCTTTCTTTCTAACTAATCCATCTTTCTTTCTTTCTTTCTTACTGATCTATCTTTCTAACTAATCCATCTTTCTTTCTTTCTTTCTTACTGATCTATCTTTCTAACTAATCTATCTTTCTTTCTTTCTAACTAATCTTTCTTTCTTTCTAACTAATCTATCTTTCTTTCTTTCTAACTAATCTTTCTTTCTTTCTAACTAATCTTTCTTTCTTTCTTTCTTACTGATCTATCTTTCTAACTAATCTTTCTTTCTAATCTATCTTTCTTTCTTTCTAACTAATCTTTCTTTCTTTCTAACTAATCTATCTTTCTTTCTAACTAATCCATCTTTCTTTCTTTCTTACTGATCTTTCTTTCTAACTAATCTATCTTTCTTTCTTTCTAACTAATCCATCTTTCTTCCTTTCTTTCTTACTGATCTATCTTTCTTTCTAACTAATCCATCTTTCTTTCTTTCTTTCTTTCTTTCTTACTGATCTATCTTTCTAACTAATCCATCTTTCTTTCTTACTTTCTTACTGATCTATCTTTCTAACTAATCCATCTTTCTTTCTTTCTTTCTTAATGATCTATCTTTCTAACTAATCTATCTTTCTTTCTTTCTAACTAATCTTTCTTTCTTTTGAACTAATCTATCTTTCTTTCTTTCTAACTAATCTTTCTTTCTAACTAATCTTTCTTTCTTTCTAACTAATCTATCTTTCTTTCTAACTAATCTTTCTTTCTTTCTAACTAATCCATCTTTCTTTCTTTCTTTCTTACTGATCTATCTTTCTTTCTAACTAATCCATCTTTCTTTCTTTCTTTCTTACTGATCTATCTTTCTAACTAATCCATCTTTCTTTCTTACTTTCTTACTGATCTATCTTTCTAACTAATCCATCTTTCTTTCTTTCTTTCTTTCTTTCTTAATGATCTATCTTTCTAATTAATCTATCTTTCTTTCTTTCTAACTAATCTTTCTTTCTTTTGAACTAATCTATCTTTCTTTCTTTCTAACTAATCTTTCTTTCTAACTAATCTATCTTTCTTTCTTTCTAACTAATCTTTCTTTCTTTCTAACTAATCTATCTTTCTTTCTTTCTAACTAATCTTTCTTTCTTTCTAACTAATCTTTCTTTCTTTCTTTTTGACTGATCTATCTTTCTAACTAACTAATCTTTCTTTCTAACTAATCTATCTTTCTTTCTTTCTAACTAATCCATCTTTCTTTCTTTCTTTCTTACTGATCTATCTTTCTAACTAATCCATCTTTCTTTCTTTCTTTCTTACTGATCTATCTTTCTAACGAATCTATCTTTCTTTCTTTCTAACTAATCTTTCTTTCTTTCTAACTAATCTATCTTTCTTTCTTTCTAACTAATCTTTCTTTCTTTCTAACTAATCTTTCTTTCTTTCTGTCTTACTGATCTATCTTTCTAACTAATCTTTCTTTCTAATCTATCTTTCTTTCTTTCTAACTAATCTTTCTTTCTTTCTAAATAATCTTTCTTTTTTCTTTCTAACTAATCTTTCTTTCTAACTAATCCATCTTTCTTTCTTTCTTTCTTACTGATCTATCTTTCTAACTAATCTATCTTTCTTTCTTTCTAACTAGTCTTTCTTTCTTCCTAACTAATCTATCTTTCTTTCTTTTCAACTAATCTATCTATCTTTCTTTCTAACTAATCTATCTATCTTTCTTTCTTTTAAACTAATCTATCTATCTTTCTTTCTTCTTAACTAATCTATCTATCCTTCTTTCTTTCTAACTGATCCTTGTTTCTTTCTAACTAATCTTTCTTTCTTTCTTTCTAACTAATCTTTCTTTCTTTCTTTCTTTCTTTCTTTCTTTCTTACTGATCTATCTTTCTAACTAACTAATCTTTCTTTCTTTCTAACTAATCTTTCTTTCTTTATAACTAATCTTTCTTTCTTTTTACCTAATCTTTCTTTCTTTTTACCTAATCTTTCTTTCTTTTTTCTTTCTTTCTTTCCAACTAATCTCTTTCTTTCTTTCTTTCTTACTGATCTATCTTTCTTTCTATCTTATCTTTCTTTCTGTCTTTCTAACTAATCTTTCTTTATTTATTTCTTTCTAACTAATATTTTCTTTCTTTCTAACTAATCTTTCTTTCATTCTTTCTAACTAATCCATCCTTCTTTCTTTCTGACTAATCCATCTTTCTTTCTTTCTAACTAATCCATCTTTCTTTCTTTCTAACTAATCTTTCTTTCTTCTTTCTTTCTTTCTAACTAATCTTTCTTTCATTCTTTCTAACTAATCTTTCTTCTTTCTTTCTAACTAATCCATCTATCAAACTTCAAACTATTTTAAACTTCTTCAAACTCTCTGGTCTGGCTTTTTTAAGCCAACTTAAAGTTTGTCTCATCAAACTTTTTTCTAGTTATTATTCTTCTTTTTATTCTTCTGACCCAAAATTTTCTGACTGCTACTCCTCCTAGAGTTTTAACTCTACAAACTCCAAACTCGGGTCAGACCTTCAGACTGTTCTGACTTAGTGTGCTATATCTTTTCAGACTGATTTGACTTTCAGATTTCTTAAAAATTAATATTAAAATCATAAAAATCCCATTGACTTTTATTGCAACAGTTCAAATTGAGCCAAGACTACGGTGGCCCAGTAGTGTACAACACAAAAACTCAAATCTAAACTCCCTGAAGCCCTAGACTCAATTAAACTACCATTCTATATGTACTAATGAACTTATCTATCTATCTATCTATCTATCTATCTATCTATCTATCTATCTATCTATCTAATCTTTCTTTCTTTTTAACTAATCTATCTTTCTTTCTTTTTAACTACTCTATCTTTCTCTCTTTCTAACTAATCTTTCTTTCTAACTTTTCTTTCTTTCTTTCTAACTAATCTTTCTTTCTTTCTAACTAATCTTTCTTTCTAACTAATCTTTCTTTCTTTCTAACTACTCCATCTTTCTTTCTTTCTTTCTTTCTAACTAATCTTTCTTTTTTTCTAACTAATCTATCTTTCTTTCTTTCTTTCTAACTACTCTTTCTTTCTTTCTTTCAAACTAATCTTTCTTTCTTTCTAACTAATCTTTCTTTCAAACTAATCTATCTTTCTAAATAATCTATCTTTCTTTCTTTCTAACTAATCTATCTTTCTTTCTTTCTTTCTTTCTTTCTTTCTTTCTTTCTTTCTTTCTAACTAATCTATCTTTCTTTCTAACTAATCTATCTTTCTTTCTTTCTAACTAATCTATCTTTCTTTCTTTCTAACTACTCTTTCTTTCTTTCTTTCTTAATAATTTTTCTTTCTTTCTATCTATCTTTCTTTCTTTCTAATTAATCTTTCTTTCTTTCTAACTACTCTATCTTTCTGTCTTTCTTTGTATCTACTCTTTCTTTCTTTCTTTCAAACTAATCTTTCTTTCTTTGTAACTAATCTATCTTTCTTTCTAACTAATCTTTCTTTCAAACTAATCTATCTTTCTAAATAATCTATCTTTCTTTCTTTGTAACTAATCTATCTTTCGTTCTAACTACTCTTTCTTTCTTTCTAACTACTCTTTCTTTCTTTCAAACGAATCTATCTTTTTTATTTCTAACTAGTCTATCTTTCTTTCTTTCTAACTAATCTATCTTTTTTTATTTCTAACTAATCTTTCTTTCTTTCTAACTAATCTATCTTTCTTTCTTCCTAATTAATCTTTCTTTCTAACTTATCTATCTTTCTTTCTAACTAATCTATCTTTCTTTCTTTCTAACTACTCTTTCTTTCTTTCTTTCTTTCTTTCTTTCTTTCTAACTAATCTATCTTTCTTTCTAACTAATCTTTCTTTCTTTCAAACTAATCTCTCTCTTTCTTTCTAACTAATCTATCTTTCTTTCTATCTAACTAATCTATTTTTCTTTCTTTCTAACTAATCTATCTTTCTTTCTTTCTAACTAATCTATCTTTCTTTCTTTCTTTCTAACTAATCCATCTTTCTTTCTTTCTCAATAATTAATCTTTCTTTCTTTCTGACTAATCCATCTTTCATTCTTTCTCACTAATTAATCTTTCTTTCTTTCTGATTAATCCATATTTCTTTCTTTCTGACTAATCCATCTTTCTTTCTAACTAATCTTTCTTTCTTACTAATCTATCTTTCTTTCTTTCCAACTAAGCTTTCTTTCTTTCTTTCTTTCTTACTGATCTATATTTCTTTCTAACTAATCTTTCTTTCTTTATTTCTAACTAATCTATCTTTCTTTCTTTCTTTCTAGCTAATCTTTCTTTCTTTCTTTCTAATCTTTCTAACTAATCCAACTTTCTTTCTTTCTAGCTAATCTTTCTTTCTTTCTTTTTAATCTTTCTAACTTATCCAACTTACTTTCTTTCTTTCTTTCTTTCGTTCTAGCTAATCTTTCTTTCTTTCAAACTAATCTTTCTTTCTAACTAATCTTTCTTCGTTCTTTCTTTCTTTCTTTCTTTCTTTCTTTCTAACTAATCTTTCTTTCTTTCTTTCTTTCTTTCTTTCTTTCTTTCTTTCTAACTAATCTTTCTTCTTTCTTTCTTTCTTTCTTTCTAACTAAACTTTCTTCGTTCTTTCTTTCTAAATAATCTTTCTTTCTTTCTTTCTTTCTTTCTAACTAATCTTTCTTTATTTCTTTCTTTCTAACTATTCTTTCTTTCTTTCTTTCTAACTAATCTTTCTTCTTTCTTTCTTTCTTTCTAACTAATCTATCTTTCTTTCTTTCTAACTAATCCATCTTTCTTCCTTTCTTTCTTACTGATCTATCTTTCTTTCTAACTAATCCATCTTTCTTTCTTTCTTTCTTTCTTTCTTTCTTACTGATCTATCTTTCTAACTAATCCATCTTTCTTTCTTACTTTCTTACTGATCTATCTTTCTAACTAATCCATCTTTCTTTCTTTCTTTCTTAATGATCTATCTTTCTAACTAATCTATCTTTCTTTCTTTCTAACTAATCTTTCTTTCTTTTGAACTAATCTATCTTTCTTTCTTTCTAACTAATCTTTCTTTCTAACTAATCTTTCTTTCTTTCTAACTAATCTATCTTTCTTTCTAACTAATCTTTCTTTCTTTCTAACTAATCCATCTTTCTTTCTTTCTTTCTTACTGATCTATCTTTCTAACTAATCCATCTTTCTTTCTTACTTTCTTACTGATCTATCTTTCTAACTAATCCATCTTTCTTTCTTTCTTTCTTTCTTAATGATCTATCTTTCTAACTAATCTATCTTTCTTTCTTTCTAACTAATCTTTCTTTCTTTTGAACTAATCTATCTTTCTTTCTTTCTAACTAATCTTTCTTTCTAACTAATCTATCTTTCTTTCTTTCTAACTAATCTTTCTTTCTTTCTAACTAATCTATCTTTCTTTCTTTCTAACTAATCTTTCTTTCTTTCTAACTAATCTTTCTTTCTTTCTTTTTGACTGATCTATCTTTCTAACTAACTAATCTTTCTTTCTAACTAATCTATCTTTCTTTCTTTCTAACTAATCCATCTTTCTTTCTTTCTTTCTTACTGATCTATCTTTCTAACTAATCCATCTTTCTTTCTTTCTTTCTTACTGATCTATCTTTCTAACGAATCTATCTTTCTTTCTTTCTAACTAATCTTTCTTTCTTTCTAACTAATCTTTCTTTCTTTCTTTCTTACTGATCTATCTTTCTAACTAATCTTTCTTTCTAATCTATCTTTCTTTCTTTCTAACTAATCTTTCTTTCTTTCTAAATAATCTTTCTTTTTTCTTTCTAACTAATCTTTCTTTCTAACTAATCCATCTTTCTTTCTTTCTTTCTTACTGATCTATCTTTCTAACTAATCTATCTTTCTTTCTTTCTAACTAGTCTTTCTTTCTTCCTAACTAATCTATCTTTCTTTCTTTTCAACTAATCTATCTATCTTTCTTTCTAACTAATCTATCTATCTTTCTTTCTTTTAAACTAATCTATCTATCTTTCTTTCTTCTTAACTAATCTATCTATCCTTCTTTCTTTCTAACTGATCCTTGTTTCTTTCTAACTAATCTTTCTTTCTTTCTTTCTAACTAATCTTTCTTTCTTTCTTTCTTTCTTTCTTACTGATCTATCTTTCTAACTAACTAATCTTTCTTTCTTTCTAACTAATCTTTCTTTCTTTATAACTAATCTTTCTTTCTTTTTACCTAATCTTTCTTTCTTTTTACCTAATCTTTCTTTCTTTTTTCTTTCTTTCTTTCCAACTAATCTCTTTCTTTCTTTCTTTCTTACTGATCTATCTTTCTTTCTATCTTATCTTTCTTTCTGTCTTTCTAACTAATCTTTCTTTATTTATTTCTTTCTAACTAATCTTTTCTTTCTTTCTAACTAATCTTTCTTTCATTCTTTCTAACTAATCCATCCTTCTTTCTTTCTGACTAATCCATCTTTCTTTCTTTCTAACTAATCCATCTTTCTTTCTTTCTAACTAATCTTTCTTTCTTCTTTCTTTCTTTCTAACTAATCTTTCTTTCATTCTTTCTAACTAATCTTTCTTCTTTCTTTCTAACTAATCCATCTATCAAACTTCAAACTATTTTAAACTTCTTCAAACTCTCTGGTCTGGCTTTTTCAAGCCAACTTAAAGTTTGTCTCATCAAACTTTTTTCTAGTTATTATTCTTCTTTTTATTCTTCTGACCCAAAATTTTCTGACTGCTACTCCTCCTAGAGTTTTAACTCTACAAACTCCAAACTCGGGTCAGACCTTCAGACTGTTCTGACTTAGTGTGCTATATCTTTTCAGACTGATTTGACTTTCAGATTTCTTAAAAATTAATATTAAAAATCATAAAAATCCCATTGACTTTTATTGCAACAGTTCAAATTGAGCCAAGACTACGGTGGCCCAGTAGTGTACAACACAAAAACTGAAATCTAAACTCCCTGAAGCCCTAGACTCAATTAAACTACCATTCTATATGTACTAATGAACTTATCTATCTATCTATCTATCTATCTATCTATCTAATCTTTCTTTCTTTTTAACTACTCTATCTTTCTCTCTTTCTAACTAATCTTTCTTTCTAACTTTTCTTTCTTTCTTTCTAACTAATCTTTCTTTCTTTCTAACTAATCTTTCTTTCTAACTAATCTTTCTTTCTTTCTAACTACTCCATCTTTCTTTCTTTCTTTCTTTCTAACTAATCTTTCTTTTTTTCTAACTAATCTATCTTTCTTTCTTTCTTTCTAACTACTCTTTCTTTCTTTCTTTCAAACTAATCTTTCTTTCTTTCTAACTAATCTTTCTTTCAAACTAATCTATCTTTCTAAATAATCTATCTTTCTTTCTTTCTAACTAATCTATCTTTCTTTCTTTCTTTCTTTCTTTCTAACTAATCTATCTTTCTTTCTAACTAATCTATCTTTCTTTCTTTCTAACTAATCTATCTTTCTTTCTTTCTAACTACTCTTTCTTTCTTTCTTTCTTAATAATTTTTCTTTCTTTCTATCTATCTTTCTTTCTTTCTAATTAATCTTTCTTTCTTTCTAACTACTCTATCTTTCTGTCTTTCTTTCTATCTACTCTTTCTTTCTTTCTTTCAAACTAATCTTTCTTTCTTTGTAACTAATCTATCTTTCTTTCTAACTAATCTTTCTTTCAAACTAATCTATCTTTCTAAATAATCTATTTTTCTTTCTTTGTAACTAATCTATCTTTCGTTCTAACTACTCTTTCTTTCTTTCTAACTACTCTTTCTTTCTTTCAAACGAATCTATCTTTTTTATTTCTAACTAGTCTATCTTTCTTTCTTTCTAACTAATCTATCTTTTTTTATTTCTAACTAATCTTTCTTTCTTTCTAACTAATCTATCTTTCTTTCTTCCTAATTAATCTTTCTTTCTAACTAATCTATCTTTCTTTCTAACTAATCTATCTTTCTTTCTTTCTAACTACTCTTTCTTTCTTTCTTTCTTTCTTTCTTTCTTTCTTTCTTTCTTTCTTTCTTTCTAACTAATCTATCTTTCTTTCTAACTAATCTTTCTTTCTTTCAAACTAATCTCTCTTTCTTTCTAACTAATCTATCTTTCTTTCTATCTAACTAATCTATTTTTCTTTCTTTCTAACTAATCTATCTTTCTTTCTTTCTGTCTAACTAATCTATCTTTCTTTCTTTCTTTCTAACTAATCCATCTTTCTTTCTTTCTCAATAATTAATCTTTCTTTCTTTCTGACTAATCCATCTTTCATTCTTTCTCACTAATTAATCTTTCTTTCTTTCTGATTAATCCATATTTCTTTCTTTCTGACTAATCCATCTTTCTTTCTAACTAATCTTTCTTTCTTACTAATCTATCTTTCTTTCTTTCCAACTAAGCTTTCTTTCTTTCTTTCTTTCTTTCTTACTGATCTATATTTCTTTCTAACTAATCTTTCTTTCTTTATTTCTAACTAATCTATCTTTCTTTCTTTCTTTCTAGCTAATCTTTCTTTCTTTCTTTCTAATCTTTCTAACTAATCCAACTTTCTTTCTTTCTAGCTAATCTTTCTTTCTTTCTTTTTAATCTTTCTAACTTATCCAACTTACTTTCTTTCTTTCTTTCTTTCGTTCTAGCTAATCTTTCTTTCTTTCAAACTAATCTTTCTTTCTAACTAATCTTTCTTCGTTCTTTCTTTCTTTCTTTCTTTCTAACTAATCTTTCTTTCTTTCTTTCTTTCTTTCTTTCTTTCTTTCTTTCTAACTAATCTTTCTTCTTTCTTTCTTTCTTTCTTTCTTTCTAACTAAACTTTCTTCGTTCTTTCTTTCTAAATAATCTTTCTTTCTTTCTTTCTTTCTTTCTTTCTTTCTTTCTTTCTTTCTTTCTTTCTAACTAATCTTTCTTTATTTCTTTCTTTCTAACTATTCTTTCTTTCTTTCTTTCTAACTAATCTTTCTTCTTTCTTTCTTTCTTTCTAACTAATCTTTCTTTCATTCTTTCTAACTAATCTTTTTTCTTTCTAACTAATCTATCTTTCTTTCTTTCAAACTAATCTTTCTTTCATTCTTTCTAACTAATCTTTCTTTCATTCTTTCTAACCAATCTTTCTTTCTTTCTAACTAATCTTTTTCTTTCTTTCTTTCTTTCTTTCTAACTAATCTTTCTTCTTTCTTTCTTTCTAACTAATCTTTCTTCTTTCTTTCTTTCTTTCTTTCTTTCATTCTTTCTTTCTTTCTTTCTAACTAATCTTTCTTCTTTCTTTCTTTCTTTCTTACTAATCTTTCTTTCTTTCTTTCTTTCTAACTAATCTTTCTTTCTTCTTTCTTTCTTTCTTTCTTTCTTTCTTTCTTTCTTTCTTTCTTTCTAACTAATCTTTCTTCTTTCTTTCTTTCTTTCTTTCTTTCTTTCTTTCTTTCTTTCTTTCTAACTAATCTTTCTTCTTTCTTTCTTTCTTTCTTTCTAACTAAACTTTCTTCTTTCTTTCTTTCTAACTAATCTTTCTTTCTTTCTTTCTAACTAATCTTTCTTTATTTCTTTCTTTCTAACTATTCTTTCTTTCTTTCTTTCTAACTAATCTTTCTTCTTTCTTTCTTTCTTTCTTTCTTTCTTTCTTTCTAACTAATCTTTCTTCTTTCTTTCTTTCTTTCTTTCTTTCTTTCTTTCTTTCTAACTAATCTTTCTTCTTTCTTTCTTTCTTTCTTTCTTTCTTTCTTTCTAACTAATATTTCTTCTTTCTTTCTTTCTAACTAATATTTCTTCTTACTTTCTTTCTTTCTTTCTTTCTAACTAATCTTTCTTTCTTTCTTTCTTTCTAACTAATCTTTCTTCTTTCTTTCTTTCTTTCTTTCTTTCTTTCTTTCTTTCTAACTAATCTTTCTTTCTTTCTTTCTAACTATTCTTTCTTCTTTCTTTCTTTCTTTCTTTCTTTCTTTCTTTCTAACTAATCTTTCTTTCTTTCTTTCTAACTAATCTTTCTTCTTTCTTTCTTTCTTTCTTTCTTTCTAACTAATCTTTCTTTCTTTCTAACTAATCTATCTTTCTTTCTTTCTAACTAATCTTTCTTTCTTTCTAACTAATCTTTCTTTCTTTCTTTCTTTCTTACTGATCTATCTTTCTAACTAACTAATCTTTCTTTCTAACTAATCTATCTTTCTTTCTTTCTAACTAATCCATCTTTCTTTCTTTCTTTCTTACTGATCTATCTTTCTAACTAATCCATCTTTCATTCTTTCTTTCTTACTGATCTATCTTTCTAACTAATCCATCTTTCTTTATTTCTTTCTTACTGATCTATTTTTCTAACTAATCTATCTTTCTTTCTTTCTAACTAATCTTTCTTTCTTTCTTTCTAACTAATCTTTCTTTCTTTCTTTCTTACTGATCTATCTTTCTAACTAACTAATCTTTCTTTCTAACTAATCTATCTTTCTTTCTTTCTACTAATCTACTAATCTACTAATCTTTCTTTCTTTCTAACTAATCTATCTTTCTTTCTTTCTAACTAATCTTTCTTTCTTTCTAACTAATCTTTCTTTCTTTCTTTCTTACTGATCTATCTTTCTAACTAACTAATCTATCTTTCTTTCTTTCTAACTAATCTTTCTTTCTTTCTAACTAATCTATCTTTCTTTCTAACTAATCCATCTTTCTTTCTTTCTTTCTTTCTTACTGATCTATCTTTCTTTCTAACTAATCCATCTTTCTTTCTTTCTTTCTTTCTTTCTTACTGATCTATCTTTCTAACTAATCCATCTTTCTTTCTTACTTTCTTACTGATCTATCTTTCTAACTAATCCATCTTTCTTTCTTTCTTTCTTAATGATCTATCTTTCTAACTAATCTATCTTTCTTTCTTTCTAACTAATCTTTCTTTCTTTTGAACTAATCTATCTTTCTTTCTTTCTTTCTAACTAATCTTTCTTTCTAACTAATCTTTCATTCTTTCTAACTAATCCATCCTTCTTTCTTTCTGACTAATCCATCTTTCTTTCTTTCTAACTAATCCATCTTTCTTTCTTTCTAACTAATCTTTCTTTCTTCTTTCTTTCTTTCTAACTAATCTTTCTTTCATTCTTTCTAACTAATCTTTCTTCTTTCTTTCTAACTAATCCATCTATCAAACTTCAAACTATTTTAAACTTCTTCAAACTCTCTGGTCTGGCTTTTTTAAGCCAACTTAAAGTTTGTCTCATCAAACTTTTTTCTAGTTATTATTCTTCTTTTTATTCTTCTGACCCAAAATTTTCTGACTGCTACTCCTCCTAGAGTTTTAACTCTACAAACTCCAAACTCGGGTCAGACCTTCAGACTGTTCTGACTTAGTGTGCTATATCTTTTCAGACTGATTTGACTTTCAGATTTCTTAAAAATTAATATTAAAATCATAAAAATCCCATTGACTTTTATTGCAACAGTTCAAATTGAGCCAAGACTACGGTGGCCCAGTAGTGTACAACACAAAAACTCAAATCTAAACTCCCTGAAGCCCTAGACTCAATTAAACTACCATTCTATATGTACTAATGAACTTATCTATCTATCTATCTATCTATCTATCTATCTATCTATCTATCTATCTATCTATCTATCTATCTAATCTTTCTTTCTTTTTAACTAATCTATCTTTCTTTCTTTATAACTACTCTATCTTTCTCTCTTTCTAACTAATCTTTCTTTCTAACTTTTCTTTCTTTCTTTCTAACTAATCTTTCTTTCTTTCTAACTAATCTTTCTTTCTAACTAATCTTTCTTTCTTTCTAACTACTCCATCTTTCTTTCTTTCTTTCTTTCTAACTAATCTTTCTTTTTTTCTAACTAATCTATCTTTCTTTCTTTCTTTCTAACTACTCTTTCTTTCTTTCTTTCAAACTAATCTTTCTTTCTTTCTAACTAATCTTTCTTTCAAACTAATCTATCTTTCTAAATAATCTATCTTTCTTTCTTTCTAACTAATCTATCTTTCTTTCTTTCTTTCTTTCTTTCTTTCTTTCTTTCTTTCTTTCTTTCTAACTAATCTATCTTTCTTTCTAACTAATCTATCTTTCTTTCTTTCTAACTAATCTATCTTTCTTTCTTTCTAACTACTCTTTCTTTCTTTCTTTCTTAATAATTTTTCTTTCTTTCTATCTATCTTTCTTTCTTTCTAATTAATCTTTCTTTCTTTCTAACTACTCTATCTTTCTGTCTTTCTTTGTATCTACTCTTTCTTTCTTTCTTTCAAACTAATCTTTCTTTCTTTGTAACTAATCTATCTTTCTTTCTAACTAATCTTTCTTTCAAACTAATCTATCTTTCTAAATAATCTATCTTTCTTTCTTTGTAACTAATCTATCTTTCGTTCTAACTACTCTTTCTTTCTTTCTAACTACTCTTTCTTTCTTTCAAACGAATCTATCTTTTTTATTTCTAACTAGTCTATCTTTCTTTCTTTCTAACTAATCTATCTTTTTTTATTTCTAACTAATCTTTCTTTCTTTCTAACTAATCTATCTTTCTTTCTTCCTAATTAATCTTTCTTTCTAACTTATCTATCTTTCTTTCTAACTAATCTATCTTTCTTTCTTTCTAACTACTCTTTCTTTCTTTCTTTCTTTCTTTCTTTCTTTCTTTCTAACTAATCTATCTTTCTTTCTAACTAATCTTTCTTTCTTTCAAACTAATCTCTCTCTTTCTTTCTAACTAATCTATCTTTCTTTCTATCTAACTAATCTATTTTTCTTTCTTTCTAACTAATCTATCTTTCTTTCTTTCTAACTAATCTATCTTTCTTTCTTTCTTTCTAACTAATCCATCTTTCTTTCTTTCTCAATAATTAATCTTTCTTTCTTTCTGACTAATCCATCTTTCATTCTTTCTCACTAATTAATCTTTCTTTCTTTCTGATTAATCCATATTTCTTTCTTTCTGACTAATCCATCTTTCTTTCTAACTAATCTTTCTTTCTTACTAATCTATCTTTCTTTCTTTCCAACTAAGCTTTCTTTCTTTCTTTCTTTCTTACTGATCTATATTTCTTTCTAACTAATCTTTCTTTCTTTATTTCTAACTAATCTATCTTTCTTTCTTTCTTTCTAGCTAATCTTTCTTTCTTTCTTTCTAATCTTTCTAACTAATCCAACTTTCTTTCTTTCTAGCTAATCTTTCTTTCTTTCTTTTTAATCTTTCTAACTTATCCAACTTACTTTCTTTCTTTCTTTCTTTCGTTCTAGCTAATCTTTCTTTCTTTCAAACTAATCTTTCTTTCTAACTAATCTTTCTTCGTTCTTTCTTTCTTTCTTTCTTTCTTTCTTTCTAACTAATCTTTCTTTCTTTCTTTCTTTCTTTCTTTCTTTCTTTCTAACTAATCTTTCTTCTTTCTTTCTTTCTTTCTTTCTAACTAAACTTTCTTCGTTCTTTCTTTCTAAATAATCTTTCTTTCTTTCTTTCTTTCTTTCTAACTAATCTTTCTTTATTTCTTTCTTTCTAACTATTCTTTCTTTCTTTCTTTCTAACTAATCTTTCTTCTTTCTTTCTTTCTTTCTAACTAATCTATCTTTCTTTCTTTCTAACTAATCCATCTTTCTTCCTTTCTTTCTTACTGATCTATCTTTCTTTCTAACTAATCCATCTTTCTTTCTTTCTTTCTTTCTTTCTTTCTTACTGATCTATCTTTCTAACTAATCCATCTTTCTTTCTTACTTTCTTACTGATCTATCTTTCTAACTAATCCATCTTTCTTTCTTTCTTTCTTAATGATCTATCTTTCTAACTAATCTATCTTTCTTTCTTTCTAACTAATCTTTCTTTCTTTTGAACTAATCTATCTTTCTTTCTTTCTAACTAATCTTTCTTTCTAACTAATCTTTCTTTCTTTCTAACTAATCTATCTTTCTTTCTAACTAATCTTTCTTTCTTTCTAACTAATCCATCTTTCTTTCTTTCTTTCTTACTGATCTATCTTTCTAACTAATCCATCTTTCTTTCTTACTTTCTTACTGATCTATCTTTCTAACTAATCCATCTTTCTTTCTTTCTTTCTTTCTTAATGATCTATCTTTCTAACTAATCTATCTTTCTTTCTTTCTAACTAATCTTTCTTTCTTTTGAACTAATCTATCTTTCTTTCTTTCTAACTAATCTTTCTTTCTAACTAATCTATCTTTCTTTCTTTCTAACTAATCTTTCTTTCTTTCTAACTAATCTATCTTTCTTTCTTTCTAACTAATCTTTCTTTCTTTCTAACTAATCTTTCTTTCTTTCTTTTTGACTGATCTATCTTTCTAACTAACTAATCTTTCTTTCTAACTAATCTATCTTTCTTTCTTTCTAACTAATCCATCTTTCTTTCTTTCTTTCTTACTGATCTATCTTTCTAACTAATCCATCTTTCTTTCTTTCTTTCTTACTGATCTATCTTTCTAACGAATCTATCTTTCTTTCTTTCTAACTAATCTTTCTTTCTTTCTAACTAATCTTTCTTTCTTTCTTTCTTACTGATCTATCTTTCTAACTAATCTTTCTTTCTAATCTATCTTTCTTTCTTTCTAACTAATCTTTCTTTCTTTCTAAATAATCTTTCTTTTTTCTTTCTAACTAATCTTTCTTTCTAACTAATCCATCTTTCTTTCTTTCTTTCTTACTGATCTATCTTTCTAACTAATCTATCTTTCTTTCTTTCTAACTAGTCTTTCTTTCTTCCTAACTAATCTATCTTTCTTTCTTTTCAACTAATCTATCTATCTTTCTTTCTAACTAATCTATCTATCTTTCTTTCTTTTAAACTAATCTATCTATCTTTCTTTCTTCTTAACTAATCTATCTATCCTTCTTTCTTTCTAACTGATCCTTGTTTCTTTCTAACTAATCTTTCTTTCTTTCTTTCTAACTAATCTTTCTTTCTTTCTTTCTTTCTTTCTTACTGATCTATCTTTCTAACTAACTAATCTTTCTTTCTTTCTAACTAATCTTTCTTTCTTTATAACTAATCTTTCTTTCTTTTTACCTAATCTTTCTTTCTTTTTACCTAATCTTTCTTTCTTTTTTCTTTCTTTCTTTCCAACTAATCTCTTTCTTTCTTTCTTTCTTACTGATCTATCTTTCTTTCTATCTTATCTTTCTTTCTGTCTTTCTAACTAATCTTTCTTTATTTATTTCTTTCTAACTAATCTTTTCTTTCTTTCTAACTAATCTTTCTTTCATTCTTTCTAACTAATCCATCCTTCTTTCTTTCTGACTAATCCATCTTTCTTTCTTTCTAACTAATCCATCTTTCTTTCTTTCTAACTAATCTTTCTTTCTTCTTTCTTTCTTTCTAACTAATCTTTCTTTCATTCTTTCTAACTAATCTTTCTTCTTTCTTTCTAACTAATCCATCTATCAAACTTCAAACTATTTTAAACTTCTTCAAACTCTCTGGTCTGGCTTTTTCAAGCCAACTTAAAGTTTGTCTCATCAAACTTTTTTCTAGTTATTATTCTTCTTTTTATTCTTCTGACCCAAAATTTTCTGACTGCTACTCCTCCTAGAGTTTTAACTCTACAAACTCCAAACTCGGGTCAGACCTTCAGACTGTTCTGACTTAGTGTGCTATATCTTTTCAGACTGATTTGACTTTCAGATTTCTTAAAAATTAATATTAAAAATCATAAAAATCCCATTGACTTTTATTGCAACAGTTCAAATTGAGCCAAGACTACGGTGGCCCAGTAGTGTACAACACAAAAACTGAAATCTAAACTCCCTGAAGCCCTAGACTCAATTAAACTACCATTCTATATGTACTAATGAACTTATCTATCTATCTATCTATCTATCTATCTATCTAATCTTTCTTTCTTTTTAACTACTCTATCTTTCTCTCTTTCTAACTAATCTTTCTTTCTAACTTTTCTTTCTTTCTTTCTAACTAATCTTTCTTTCTTTCTAACTAATCTTTCTTTCTAACTAATCTTTCTTTCTTTCTAACTACTCCATCTTTCTTTCTTTCTTTCTTTCTAACTAATCTTTCTTTTTTTCTAACTAATCTATCTTTCTTTCTTTCTTTCTTTCTAACTACTCTTTCTTTCTTTCTTTCAAACTAATCTTTCTTTCTTTCTAACTAATCTTTCTTTCAAACTAATCTATCTTTCTAAATAATCTATCTTTCTTTCTTTCTAACTAATCTATCTTTCTTTCTTTCTTTCTTTCTTTCTAACTAATCTATCTTTCTTTCTAACTAATCTATCTTTCTTTCTTTCTAACTAATCTATCTTTCTTTCTTTCTAACTACTCTTTCTTTCTTTCTTTCTTAATAATTTTTCTTTCTTTCTATCTATCTTTCTTTCTTTCTAATTAATCTTTCTTTCTTTCTAACTACTCTATCTTTCTGTCTTTCTTTCTATCTACTCTTTCTTTCTTTCTTTCAAACTAATCTTTCTTTCTTTGTAACTAATCTATCTTTCTTTCTAACTAATCTTTCTTTCAAACTAATCTATCTTTCTAAATAATCTATTTTTCTTTCTTTGTAACTAATCTATCTTTCGTTCTAACTACTCTTTCTTTCTTTCTAACTACTCTTTCTTTCTTTCAAACGAATCTATCTTTTTTATTTCTAACTAGTCTATCTTTCTTTCTTTCTAACTAATCTATCTTTTTTTATTTCTAACTAATCTTTCTTTCTTTCTAACTAATCTATCTTTCTTTCTTCCTAATTAATCTTTCTTTCTAACTAATCTATCTTTCTTTCTAACTAATCTATCTTTCTTTCTTTCTAACTACTCTTTCTTTCTTTCTTTCTTTCTTTCTTTCTTTCTTTCTTTCTTTCTAACTAATCTATCTTTCTTTCTAACTAATCTTTCTTTCTTTCAAACTAATCTCTCTTTCTTTCTAACTAATCTATCTTTCTTTCTATCTAACTAATCTATTTTTCTTTCTTTCTAACTAATCTATCTTTCTTTCTTTCTGTCTAACTAATCTATCTTTCTTTCTTTCTTTCTAACTAATCCATCTTTCTTTCTTTCTCAATAATTAATCTTTCTTTCTTTCTGACTAATCCATCTTTCATTCTTTCTCACTAATTAATCTTTCTTTCTTTCTGATTAATCCATATTTCTTTCTTTCTGACTAATCCATCTTTCTTTCTAACTAATCTTTCTTTCTTACTAATCTATCTTTCTTTCTTTCCAACTAAGCTTTCTTTCTTTCTTTCTTTCTTTCTTACTGATCTATATTTCTTTCTAACTAATCTTTCTTTCTTTATTTCTAACTAATCTATCTTTCTTTCTTTCTTTCTAGCTAATCTTTCTTTCTTTCTTTCTAATCTTTCTAACTAATCCAACTTTCTTTCTTTCTAGCTAATCTTTCTTTCTTTCTTTTTAATCTTTCTAACTTATCCAACTTACTTTCTTTCTTTCTTTCTTTCGTTCTAGCTAATCTTTCTTTCTTTCAAACTAATCTTTCTTTCTAACTAATCTTTCTTCGTTCTTTCTTTCTTTCTTTCTTTCTAACTAATCTTTCTTTCTTTCTTTCTTTCTTTCTTTCTTTCTTTCTTTCTTTCTTTCTAACTAATCTTTCTTCTTTCTTTCTTTCTTTCTTTCTTTCTAACTAAACTTTCTTCGTTCTTTCTTTCTAAATAATCTTTCTTTCTTTCTTTCTTTCTTTCTTTCTTTCTTTCTTTCTTTCTTTCTTTCTTTCTAACTAATCTTTCTTTATTTCTTTCTTTCTAACTATTCTTTCTTTCTTTCTTTCTAACTAATCTTTCTTCTTTCTTTCTTTCTTTCTAACTAATCTTTCTTTCATTCTTTCTAACTAATCTTTTTTCTTTCTAACTAATCTATCTTTCTTTCTTTCAAACTAATCTTTCTTTCATTCTTTCTAACTAATCTTTCTTTCATTCTTTCTAACCAATCTTTCTTTCTTTCTAACTAATCTTTTTCTTTCTTTCTTTCTTTCTTTCTAACTAATCTTTCTTCTTTCTTTCTTTCTAACTAATCTTTCTTCTTTCTTTCTTTCTTTCTTTCTTTCATTCTTTCTTTCTTTCTTTCTAACTAATCTTTCTTCTTTCTTTCTTTCTTTCTTACTAATCTTTCTTTCTTTCTTTCTTTCTAACTAATCTTTCTTTCTTCTTTCTTTCTTTCTTTCTTTCTTTCTTTCTTTCTTTCTTTCTAACTAATCTTTCTTCTTTCTTTCTTTCTTTCTTTCTTTCTTTCTAACTAATCTTTCTTCTTTCTTTCTTTCTTTCTTTCTTTCTAACTAAACTTTCTTCTTTCTTTCTTTCTAACTAATCTTTCTTTCTTTCTTTCTAACTAATCTTTCTTTATTTCTTTCTTTCTAACTATTCTTTCTTTCTTTCTTTCTAACTAATCTTTCTTCTTTCTTTCTTTCTTTCTTTCTTTCTTTCTAACTAATCTTTCTTCTTTCTTTCTTTCTTTCTTTCTTTCTTTCTTTCTAACTAATCTTTCTTCTTTCTTTCTTTCTTTCTTTCTTTCTTTCTAACTAATATTTCTTCTTTCTTTCTTTCTAACTAATATTTCTTCTTACTTTCTTTCTTTCTTTCTTTCTAACTAATCTTTCTTTCTTTCTTTCTTTCTAACTAATCTTTCTTCTTTCTTTCTTTCTTTCTTTCTTTCTAACTAATCTTTCTTTCTTTCTTTCTAACTATTCTTTCTTCTTTCTTTCTTTCTTTCTTTCTTTCTTTCTTTCTTTCTTTCTAACTAATCTTTCTTTCTTTCTTTCTAACTAATCTTTCTTCTTTCTTTCTTTCTTTCTTTCTTTCTAACTAATCTTTCTTTCTTTCTAACTAATCTATCTTTCTTTCTTTCTAACTAATCTTTCTTTCTTTCTAACTAATCTTTCTTTCTTTCTTTCTTTCTTACTGATCTATCTTTCTAACTAACTAATCTTTCTTTCTAACTAATCTATCTTTCTTTCTTTCTAACTAATCCATCTTTCTTTCTTTCTTTCTTACTGATCTATCTTTCTAACTAATCCATCTTTCATTCTTTCTTTCTTACTGATCTATCTTTCTAACTAATCCATCTTTCTTTATTTCTTTCTTACTGATCTATTTTTCTAACTAATCTATCTTTCTTTCTTTCTAACTAATCTTTCTTTCTTTCTTTCTAACTAATCTTTCTTTCTTTCTTTCTTACTGATCTATCTTTCTAACTAACTAATCTTTCTTTCTAACTAATCTATCTTTCTTTCTTTCTACTAATCTACTAATCTACTAATCTTTCTTTCTTTCTAACTAATCTATCTTTCTTTCTTTCTAACTAATCTTTCTTTCTTTCTAACTAATCTTTCTTTCTTTCTTTCTTACTGATCTATCTTTCTAACTAACTAATCTATCTTTCTTTCTTTCTAACTAATCTTTCTTTCTTTCTAACTAATCTATCTTTCTTTCTAACTAATCCATCTTTCTTTCTTTCTTTCTTTCTTACTGATCTATCTTTCTAACTAATCTATCTTTCTTTCTTTCTAACTAATCCATCTTTCTTCCTTTCTTTCTTACTGATCTATCTTTCTTTCTAACTAATCCATCTTTCTTTCTTTCTTTCTTTCTTTCTTACTGATCTATCTTTCTAACTAATCCATCTTTCTTTCTTACTTTCTTACTGATCTATCTTTCTAACTAATCCATCTTTCTTTCTTTCTTTCTTAATGATCTATCTTTCTAACTAATCTATCTTTCTTTCTTTCTAACTAATCTTTCTTTCTTTTGAACTAATCTATCTTTCTTTCTTTCTTTCTAACTAATCTTTCTTTCTAACTAATCTTTCATTCTTTCTAACTAATCCATCCTTCTTTCTTTCTGACTAATCCATCTTTCTTTCTTTCTAACTAATCCATCTTTCTTTCTTTCTAACTAATCTTTCTTTCTTCTTTCTTTCTTTCTAACTAATCTTTCTTTCATTCTTTCTAACTAATCTTTCTTCTTTCTTTCTAACTAATCCATCTATCAAACTTCAAACTATTTTAAACTTCTTCAAACTCTCTGGTCTGGCTTTTTCAAGCCAACTTAAAGTTTGTCTCATCAAACTTTTTTCTAGTTATTATTCTTCTTTTTATTCTTCTGACCCAAAATTTTCTGACTGCTACTCCTCCTAGAGTTTTAACTCTACAAACTCCAAACTCGGGTCAGACCTTCAGACTGTTCTGACTTAGTGTGCTATATCTTTTCAGACTGATTTGACTTTCAGATTTCTTAAAAATTAATATTAAAAATCATAAAAATCCCATTGACTTTTATTGCAACAGTTCAAATTGAGCCAAGACTACGGTGGCCCAGTAGTGTACAACACAAAAACTGAAATCTAAACTCCCTGAAGCCCTAGACTCAATTAAACTACCATTCTATATGTACTAATGAACTTATCTATCTATCTATCTATCTATCTATCTATCTATCTATCTATCTATCTAATCTTTCTTTCTTTTTAACTAATCTATCTTTCTTTCTTTTTAACTACTCTATCTTTCTCTCTTTCTAACTAATCTTTCTTTCTAACTTTTCTTTCTTTCTTTCTAACTAATCTTTCTTTCTTTCTAACTAATCTTTCTTTCTAACTAATCTTTCTTTCTTTCTAACTACTCCATCTTTCTTTCTTTCTTTCTTTCTAACTAATCTTTCTTTTTTTCTAACTAATCTATCTTTCTTTCTTTCTTTCTAACTACTCTTTCTTTCTTTCTTTCAAACTAATCTTTCTTTCTTTCTAACTAATCTTTCTTTCAAACTAATCTATCTTTCTAAATAATCTATCTTTCTTTCTTTCTTTCTAACTAATCTATCTTTCTTTCTTTCTTTCTTTCTTTCTTTCTTTCTAACTAATCTATCTTTCTTTCTAACTAATCTATCTTTCTTTCTTTCTAACTAATCTATCTTTCTTTCTTTCTAACTACTCTTTCTTTCTTTCTTTCTTAATAATTTTTCTTTCTTTCTATCTATCTTTCTTTCTTTCTAATTAATCTTTCTTTCTTTCTAACTACTCTATCTTTCTGTCTTTCTTTCTATCTACTCTTTCTTTCTTTCTTTCAAACTAATCTTTCTTTCTTTGTAACTAATCTATCTTTCTTTCTAACTAATCTTTCTTTCAAACTAATCTATCTTTCTAAATAATCTATTTTTCTTTCTTTGTAACTAATCTATCTTTCGTTCTAACTACTCTTTCTTTCTTTCTAACTACTCTTTCTTTCTTTCAAACGAATCTATCTTTTTTATTTCTAACTAGTCTATCTTTCTTTCTTTCTAACTAATCTATCTTTTTTTATTTCTAACTAATCTTTCTTTCTTTCTAACTAATCTATCTTTCTTTCTTCCTAATTAATCTTTCTTTCTAACTAATCTATCTTTCTTTCTAACTAATCTATCTTTCTTTCTTTCTAACTACTCTTTCTTTCTTTCTTTCTTTCTTTCTTTCTTTCTTTCTTTCTTTCTAACTAATCTATCTTTCTTTCTAACTAATCTTTCTTTCTTTCAAACTAATCTCTCTCTTTCTTTCTAACTAATCTATCTTTCTTTCTATCTAACTAATCTATTTTTCTTTCTTTCTAACTAATCTATCTTTCTTTCTTTCTGTCTAACTAATCTATCTTTCTTTCTTTCTTTCTAACTAATCCATCTTTCTTTCTTTCTCAATAATTAATCTTTCTTTCTTTCTGACTAATCCATCTTTCATTCTTTCTCACTAATTAATCTTTCTTTCTTTCTGATTAATCCATATTTCTTTCTTTCTGACTAATCCATCTTTCTTTCTAACTAATCTTTCTTTCTTACTAATCTATCTTTCTTTCTTTCCAACTAAGCTTTCTTTCTTTCTTTCTTTCTTTCTTACTGATCTATATTTCTTTCTAACTAATCTTTCTTTCTTTATTTCTAACTAATCTATCTTTCTTTCTTTCTTTCTAGCTAATCTTTCTTTCTTTCTTTCTAATCTTTCTAACTAATCCAACTTTCTTTCTTTCTAGCTAATCTTTCTTTCTTTCTTTTTAATCTTTCTAACTTATCCAACTTACTTTCTTTCTTTCTTTCTTTCGTTCTAGCTAATCTTTCTTTCTTTCAAACTAATCTTTCTTTCTAACTAATCTTTCTTCGTTCTTTCTTTCTTTCTTTCTTTCTAACTAATCTTTCTTTCTTTCTTTCTTTCTTTCTTTCTTTCTTTCTTTCTAACTAATCTTTCTTCTTTCTTTCTTTCTAACTAAACTTTCTTCGTTCTTTCTTTCTAAATAATCTTTCTTTCTTTCTTTCTTTCTTTCTTTTTTTCTTTCTAACTAATCTTTCTTTATTTCTTTCTTTCTAACTATTCTTTCTTTCTTTCTTTCTAACTAATCTTTCTTCTTTCTTTCTTTCTTTCTAACTAATCTTTCTTTCATTCTTTCTAACTAATCTTTTTTCTTTCTAACTAATCTATCTTTCTTTCTTTCAAACTAATCTTTCTTTCATTCTTTCTAACTAATCTTTCTTTCATTCTTTCTAACCAATCTTTCTTTCTTTCTAACTAATCTTTTTCTTTCTTTCTTTCTTTCTTTCTTTCTAACTAATCTTTCTTCTTTCTTTCTTTCTAACTAATCTTTCTTCTTTCTTTCTTTCTTTCTTTCATTCTTTCTTTCTTTCTTTCTAACTAATCTTTCTTCTTTCTTTCTTTCTTACTAATCTTTCTTTCTTTCTTTCTTTCTAACTAATCTTTCTTTCTTCTTTCTTTCTTTCTTTCTTTCTTTCTAACTAATCTTTCTTCTTTCTTTCTTCCTTTCTTTCTTTCTTTCTAACTAATCTTTCTTCTTTCTTTCTTTCTTTCTTTCTAACTAAACTTTCTTCTTTCTTTCTTTCTAACTAATCTTTCTTTCTTTCTTTCTAACTAATCTTTCTTTATTTCTTTCTTTCTAACTATTCTTTCTTTCTTTCTTTCTAACTAATCTTTCTTCTTTCTTTCTTTCTTTCTTTCTAACTAATCTTTCTTCTTTCTTTCTTTCTTTCTTTCTTTCTTTCTTTCTTTCTTTCTTTCTTTCTAACTAATCTTTCTTCTTTCTTTCTTTCTTTCTTTCTTTCTAACTAATATTTCTTCTTTCTTTCTTTCTAACTAATATTTCTTCTTACTTTCTTTCTTTCTTTCTAACTAATCTTTCTTTCTTTCTTTCTTTCTAACTAATCTTTCTTCTTTCTTTCTTTCTTTCTTTCTTTCTTTCTTTCTTTCTTTCTAACTAATCTTTCTTTCTTTCTTTCTAACTATTCTTTCTTCTTTCTTTCTTTCTTTCTTTCTTTCTTTCTTTCTTTCTAACTAATCTTTCTTTCTTTCTTTCTAACTAATCTTTCTTCTTTCTTTCTTTCTTTCTTTCTTTCTAACTAATCTTTCTTTCTTTCTAACTAATCTATCTTTCTTTCTTTCTAACTAATCTTTCTTTCTTTCTAACTAATCTTTCTTTCTTTCTTTCTTTCTTACTGATCTATCTTTCTAACTAACTAATCTTTCTTTCTAACTAATCCATCTTTCTTTCTTTCTTTCTTACTGATCTATCTTTCTAACTAATCCATCTTTCATTCTTTCTTTCTTACTGATCTATCTTTCTAACTAATCCATCTTTCTTTATTTCTTTCTTACTGATCTATTTTTCTAACTAATCTATCTTTCTTTCTTTCTAACTAATCTTTCTTTCTTTCTTTCTAACTAATTTTTCTTTCTTTCTTTCTTACTGATCTATCTTTCTAACTAACTAATCTTTCTTTCTAACTAATCTATCTTTCTTTCTTTCTACTAATCTACTAATCTACTAATCTTTCTTTCTTTCTAACTAATCTATCTTTCTTTCTTTCTAACTAATCTTTCTTTCTTTCTAACTAATCTTTCTTTCTTTCTTTCTTACTGATCTATCTTTCTAACTAACTAATCTATCTTTCTTTCTTTCTAACTAATCTTTCTTTCTTTCTAACTAATCTATCTTTCTTTCTAACTAATCCATCTTTCTTTCTTTCTTTCTTTCTTACTGATCTATCTTTCTAACTAATCTATCTTTCTTTCTTTCTAACTAATCCATCTTTCTTCCTTTCTTTCTTACTGATCTATCTTTCTTTCTAACTAATCCATCTTTCTTTCTTTCTTTCTTTCTTTCTTACTGATCTATCTTTCTAACTAATCCATCTTTCTTTCTTACTTTCTTACTGATCTATCTTTCTAACTAATCCATCTTTCTTTCTTTCTTTCTTAATGATCTATCTTTCTAACTAATCTATCTTTCTTTCTTTCTAACTAATCTTTCTTTCTTTTGAACTAATCTATCTTTCTTTCTTTCTTTCTAACTAATCTTTCTTTCTAACTAATCTTTCATTCTTTCTAACTAATCCATCCTTCTTTCTTTCTGACTAATCCATCTTTCTTTCTTTCTAACTAATCCATCTTTCTTTCTTTCTAACTAATCTTTCTTTCTTCTTTCTTTCTTTCTAACTAATCTTTCTTTCATTCTTTCTAACTAATCTTTCTTCTTTCTTTCTAACTAATCCATCTATCAAACTTCAAACTATTTTAAACTTCTTCAAACTCTCTGGTCTGGCTTTTTCAAGCCAACTTAAAGTTTGTCTCATCAAACTTTTTTCTAGTTATTATTCTTCTTTTTATTCTTCTGACCCAAAATTTTCTGACTGCTACTCCTCCTAGAGTTTTAACTCTACAAACTCCAAACTCGGGTCAGACCTTCAGACTGTTCTGACTTAGTGTGCTATATCTTTTCAGACTGATTTGACTTTCAGATTTCTTAAAAATTAATATTAAAAATCATAAAAATCCCATTGACTTTTATTGCAACAGTTCAAATTGAGCCAAGACTACGGTGGCCCAGTAGTGTACAACACAAAAACTGAAATCTAAACTCCCTGAAGCCCTAGACTCAATTAAACTACCATTCTATATGTACTAATGAACTTATCTATCTATCTATCTATCTATCTATCTATCTATCTATCTATCTATCTATCTAATCTTTCTTTCTTTTTAACTAATCTATCTTTCTTTCTTTTTAACTACTCTATCTTTCTCTCTTTCTAACTAATCTTTCTTTCTAACTTTTCTTTCTTTCTTTCTAACTAATCTTTCTTTCTTTCTAACTAATCTTTCTTTCTAACTAATCTTTCTTTCTTTCTAACTACTCCATCTTTCTTTCTTTCTTTCTTTCTAACTAATCTTTCTTTTTTTCTAACTAATCTATCTTTCTTTCTTTCTTTCTAACTACTCTTTCTTTCTTTCTTTCAAACTAATCTTTCTTTCTTTCTAACTAATCTTTCTTTCAAACTAATCTATCTTTCTAAATAATCTATCTTTCTTTCTTTCTAACTAATCTATCTTTCTTTCTTTCTTTCTTTCTTTCTTTCTTTCTTTCTTTCTTTCTTTCTTTCTAACTAATCTATCTTTCTTTCTAACTAATCTATCTTTCTTTGTTTCTAACTAATCTATCTTTCTTTCTTTCTAACTACTCTTTCTTTCTTTCTTTCTTAATAATTTTTCTTTCTTTCTATCTATCTTTCTTTCTTTCTAATTAATCTTTCTTTCTTTCTAACTACTCTATCTTTCTGTCTTTCTTTCTATCTACTCTTTCTTTCTTTCTTTCAAACTAATCTTTCTTTCTTTGTAACTAATCTATCTTTCTTTCTAACTAATCTTTCTTTCAAACTAATCTATCTTTCTAAATAATCTATTTTTCTTTCTTTGTAACTAATCTATCTTTCGTTCTAACTACTCTTTCTTTCTTTCTAACTACTCTTTCTTTCTTTCAAACGAATCTATCTTTTTTATTTCTAACTAATCTTTCTTTCTTTCTAACTAATCTATCTTTCTTTCTTCCTAATTAATCTTTCTTTCTAACTAATCTATCTTTCTTTCTAACTAATCTATCTTTCTTTCTTTCTAACTACTCTTTCTTTCTTTCTTTCTTTCTTTCTTTCTTTCTAACTAATCTATCTTTCTTTCTAACTAATCTTTCTTTCTTTCAAACTAATCTCTCTCTTTCTTTCTAACTAATCTATCTTTCTTTCTATCTAACTAATCTATTTTTCTTTCTTTCTAACTAATCTATCTTTCTTTCTTTCTGTCTAACTAATCTATCTTTCTTTCTTTCTTTCTAACTAATCCATCTTTCTTTCTTTCTCAATAATTAATCTTTCTTTCTTTCTGACTAATCCATCTTTCATTCTTTCTCACTAATTAATCTTTCTTTCTTTCTGATTAATCCATATTTCTTTCTTTCTGACTAATCCATCTTTCTTTCTAACTAATCTTTCTTTCTTACTAATCTATCTTTCTTTCTTTCCAACTAAGCTTTCTTTCTTTCTTTCTTTCTTTCTTACTGATCTATATTTCTTTCTAACTAATCTTTCTTTCTTTATTTCTAACTAATCTATCTTTCTTTCTTTCTTTCTAGCTAATCTTTCTTTCTTTCTTTCTAATCTTTCTAACTAATCCAACTTTCTTTCTTTCTAGCTAATCTTTCTTTCTTTCTTTTTAATCTTTCTAACTTATCCAACTTACTTTCTTTCTTTCTTTCTTTCTAGCTAATCTTTCTTTCTTTCAAACTAATCTTTCTTTCTAACTAATCTTTCTTCGTTCTTTCTTTCTTTCTTTCTTTCTAACTAATCTTTCTTTCTTTCTTTCTTTCTTTCTTTCTTTCTTTCTAACTAATCTTTCTTCTTTCATTCTTTCTTTCTTTCTAACTAAACTTTCTTCGTTCTTTCTTTCTAAATAATCTTTCTTTCTTTCTTTCTTTCTTTCTTTCTTTCTAACTAATCTTTCTTTATTTCTTTCTTTCTAACTATTCTTTCTTTCTTTCTTTCTAACTAATCTTTCTTCTTTCTTTCTTTCTTTCTAACTAATCTTTCTTTCATTCTTTCTAACTAATCTTTTTTCTTTCTAACTAATCTATCTTTCTTTCTTTCAAACTAATCTTTCTTTCATTCTTTCTAACTAATCTTTCTTTCATTCTTTCTAACCAATCTTTCTTTCTTTCTAACTAATCTTTTTCTTTCTTTCTTTCTTTCTTTCTTTCTAACTAATCTTTCTTCTTTCTTTCTTTCTAACTAATCTTTCTTTCTTTCTTTCTAACTAATCTTTCTTTCTTCTTTCTTTCTTTCTTTCTTTCTTTCTTTCTTTCTTTCTTTCTTTCTAACTAATCTTTCTTCTTTCTTTCTTTCTTTCTTTCTTTCTTTCTAACTAATCTTTCTTCTTTCTTTCTTTCTTTCTTTCTAACTAAACTTTCTTCTTTCTTTCTTTCTAACTAATCTTTCTTTCTTTCTTTCTAACTAATCTTTCTTTATTTCTTTCTTTCTAACTAGTCTTTCTTTCTTTCTTTCTAACTAATCTTTCTTCTTTCTTTCTTTCTTTCTAACTAATCTTTCTTTCTTTCTTTCTTTCTTTCTTTCTTTCTAACTAATCTTTCTTCTTTCTTTCTTTCTTTCTTTCTTTCTTTCTTTCTTTCTTTCTAACTAATCTTTCTTCTTTCTTTCTTTCTTTCTTTCTTTCTAACTAATCTTTCTTCTTTCTTTCTTTCTTTCTTTATTACTTTCTTTCTTTCTAACTAGTCTTTCTTTCTTTCTTTCTAACTAATCTTTCTTCTTTCTTTCTTTCTTTCTAACTAATCTTTCTTTCTTTCTTTCTTTCTTTCTTTCTTTCTTTCTTTCTAACTAATCTTTCTTCTTTCTTTCTTTCTTTCTTTCTTTCTTTCTTTCTTTCTTTCTTTCTTTCTAACTAATCTTTCTTCTTTCTTTCTTTCTTTCTTTCTTTCTTTCTTTCTTTCTTTCTAGCTAATCTTTCTTTCTTTCTTTCTTTCTTTTTTTCTTTTTTTCTTTCTTTCTTTCTTTCTTTCTTTCTTTCTTTCTTTCTTTCTTTCTTTCTTTCTAACTAGTCTTTCTTTCTTTCTTTCTAATCTATCTCTTTCTAACTGATCTATCTATCTTTCTTTCTAACTAATCTATCTTTAATCTTTTTAACTAATCTATCTTTCTTTCTTTCTAAGTAATCTATCTATCTTTCTTTCTTTCTAACTAATCTTTCTTCTTTCTTTCTTTCTTTCTAACTAATCTTTCTTCTTTCTTTCTTTCTTTCTTTCTTTCTTTCTTTCTTTCTTTCTTTCTAACTAATCTTTCTTCTTTCTTTCTTTCTTTCTAGCTAATCTTTCTTCTTTCTTTCTTTCTTTCTAGCTAATCTTTCTTCTTTCTTTCTTTCTTTCTAGCTAATCTTTCTTCTTTCTTTCTTTCTTTCTTTCTAACTAATCTTTCTTTCTTTCTTTCTTTCAAACTTATCTTTCTTCTTTCTTTCTTTTTTTCTAACTAATCTTTCTTTCTTCCTTTCTAACTAATCTTTCTTCTTTCTTTCTTTCTTTCTTTCTAACTAATCTTTCTTCTTTCTTTCTAACTAATCTTTCTTCTTTCTTTCTTTCTTGCTAACTAATCTTTCTTCTTTCTAACTAATCTTTCTTCTTTCTTTCTTTCTTGCTAACTAATCTTTCTTCTTTCTCTTTCTTTCTTTCTAACTAATCTTTCTTCTTTCTTTCTAACTAATCTTTTTTCTTTCTAACTAATCTATCTTTCTTTCCTTCAAACTAATCTTTCTTTCATTCTTTCTAACTAATCTTTCTTCTTTCTTGCTTTCTAACTAATCTTTCTTTCATTCTTTCTAACTAATCTTTTTTCTTTCTAACTAATCTATCTTTCTTTCCTTCAAACTAATCTTTCTTTCATTCTTTCTAACTAATCTTTCTTTCATTCTTTCTAACCAATCTTTCTTTCTTTCTAACTAATCTATCTTTCTTTCTTTCTAACTAATCTATCTTTCTTTCTTTCTATCTAATCTATCTCTTTCTAACTGATCTATCTATCTTTCTTTCTAACTAATCTATCTTTAATCTTTTTAACTAATCTATCTTTCTTTCTTTCTAAGTAATCTATCTATCTTTCTGTCTAAGTAATCTATCTATCTTTCGATCTAATCTATCTTTCTTTCTAACTAATCTATCTTTTTTCTTTCTAACTAATCTCTTTTTTCTTTCTAACTAATCTTTATTTTTTCTTTCTAACTAATCTTTCTTCTTTCTTTCTTTCTTTCTTTCTTTCTTTCTTTCTTTCTTTCTAACTAATCTTTCTTTCTTTCTTTCTAACTAATCTTTCTTTCTTTCTTTCTAACTAATCTTTCTTTCTTTCTTTCTTTCTTTCTTTCTTTCTTTCTAACTAATCTTTCTTCTTTCTTTCTTTCTTTCTTCCTAACTAATCTTTCTTCTTTCTTTCTTTCTTTCTTTATTACTTTCTTTCTTTCTAACTAATCTTTCTTCTTTCTTTCTTTCTTTCTTTCTTTCTTTCTTTCTTTCTTTCTTTCTAACTAATCTTTCTTTCTTTCTTTCTTTCTTTCTTTCTTTCTTTCTTTCTTTATTACTTTCTTTCTTTCTAACTAGTCTTTCTTTCTTTCTTTCTAACTAATCTTTCTTCTTTCTTTCTTTCTTTCTTTCTAGCTAATCTTTCTTCTTTCTTTCTTTCTTTCTTTCTTTCTTTCTTTCTTTCTTTCTTTCTAACTAATCTTTCTTCTTTCTTTCTTTCTTTCTTTCTTTCTTTCTAACTAATTTTCTTCTTTCTTTCTTTCTAACTAATTTTCTTCTTTCTTTCTTTCTTTTTTCTTTCTTTCTTTCTTTCTTTCTTTCTTTCTCTCTTTCTCTCTTTCTAACTAATCTTTCTTCTTTCTTTCTTTCTTTCTAGCTAATCTTTCTTTCTTTCTAACTAATCTTTCTTCCTTCTTTCTTTCTTTCTAACTAATCTTTCTTTCTTTCTAACTAATCTTTCTTTCTTTCTTTCTAACTAATCTTTCTTCCTTCTTTCTTTCTTTCTTTCTAACTAAGAAAGAAAGAAAGATTAGTTAGAAAGAAAGAAAGAAAGAAAGAAAGAAAGAAAGAAAGAAAGAAAAAGATTAGTTAGAAAGAAAGAAAGATTGGTTAGAAAGAATGAAAGAAAGATTAGTTAGAAAGAATGAAAGAAAGATTAGTTTGAAGGAAAGAAAGATAGATTAGTTAGAAAGAAAAAAGATTAGTTAGAAAGAATGAAAGAAAGATTAGTTATAAAGCAAGAAAGAAAGAAAGAAAGGAATAAAGAAAGAAGAAAGATTAGTTAGCAAGAAAGAAAGAAAGAAGAAAGATTAGTTAGAAAGAAAGAAGAAAGATTAGTTAGAAAGAAAGAAAGAAAGAAAGAAAGGAATAAAGAAAGAAGAAAGATTAGTTAGAAAGAAAGAAAGATAACTAATCTTTCTTTCTTTCTAACTAATCTTTCTTTCTTTCTAACTAATCTTTCTTCCTTCTTTCTTTCTTTCTTTCTAACTAATCTTTCTTTCTTTCTAACTAATCTTTCTTTCTTTCTAACTAATCTTTCTTTCTTTCTAACTAATCTTTCTTCCTTCTTTCTTTCTTTCTTTCTTTCTTTCTAACTAATCTTTCTTCTTTCTTTCTAACTAATCTTTCTTTCTTTCTTTCAAACTTATCTTTCTTCTTTCTTTCTTTTTTTCTAACTAATCTTTCTTTCTTCCTTTCTAACTAATCTTTCTTCTTTCTTTATTCCTTTCTTTCTTTCTTTCTTTCTTTCTAACTAATCTTTCTTCTTTCTTTCTAACTAATCTTTCTTCTTTCTTTCTTTCTTGCTAACTAATCTTTCTTCTTTCTTTATTCCTTTCTTTCTTTCTTTCTTGCTTTATAACTAATCTTTCTTTCATTCTTTCTAACTAATCTTTTTTCTTTCTAACTAATCTATCTTTCTTTCCTTCAAACTAATCTTTCTTTCATTCTTTCTAACTAATCTTTCTTTCATTCTTTCTAACTAATCTTTCTTCTTTCTTTCTTTCTAACTAATCTTTCTTCTTTCTTTCTTTCTTTCTAACTAATCTTTCTTCTTTATTTCTTTCTTACTAATCTTTCTTTCTTTCTTTCTTTCTTTCTGTTTCAACAGGATGGGCTCCACCCAAACAAACTTGGCTCAAGAGTGCTAAAGGACAATATCTACTTCTCCCTCCATCATCCTTCTGCAGTGTGTGCCAATCCACTCAACCTGAATGGCACACACACACCTGGACACAGTATGAATGACCACAGGACTTCACTTATGCACCTGAATGGACATGCGGCCGACACATCACACAAGGACAATGATAACACCACTCAGCCACAACAACCTCTGCTCACGGACACAATCTCAGCTGAGCCCTGCCCACAGAGCTCACCACAAACAGACTGTGACATATTAGAACTGCTAGAAGATTCAGCACCCAAGGACGACTTTCTGGAAAACAGCCAGGGAATACAGGACAGCATATCACAGCCTCCGATAACACCAGAACAACAGCCCCTCTCACCAGACACGTTATCTCTCTCTCCAGCAACTCCACTTCTGTGCTTCTCAGAGAAAATGGAACAACTGGTGTATGCTGGAACCAAACTATCCCACTCTTTTGCTGCAAGCCCCCAGATGTCAACCAAAAAACGGCAGGCCCCACAACCACCAAAGCCTGCGGGCCCAGCTCGCCCTCCTCCTCCTCCTGTGAGAGCTCTTCGGCCTCTGCCACAGCGCCAGGGCCCACACCATCCTCCAGCGGCTCGCGGTGAACCAAAAACAACTGATACCAACTCTCAGTGATATATGTCGGGTACCCGCTATGATAACAGTAACTTTCTTAAATGTTTACAAAACAAGCGGGAACCCAGTGTGCCTGTATCTTTCTCTATTGCTGTTCAATTACATGATAGAAAATCTAAGGCCTTCAAAAGCCATACAGCAAACCCATCTAATCTGGTGCCTATCACACGGCAAACTAAGATCGCTGTGGGGACAAAAAGTAAGACTGTTAAGTTAGCACTTTTAAACATCCGCTCACTTAAAAATAAATCACTTCTAGTCAACGACTTAATAACCACATACAACCTGGACTTTATGTTTCTAAATGAAACTTGGCTAGAAGACAGCTGCAGTGCAACAGTCCTCAATGAAACATCCCCTCCTAACTTTACTTTTATGAGTGTTTGCAGAGCGGTAAAGAGAGGCGGGGGCGTAGCTGCTCTTTTTAAAGATGTCTATCAATGTAAGCAAATATCATTTGGGAATTACCCGTCTTTCGAATATCTGGGTATTGTGTTAAAAGGCGCTCCACGTATTTTACTTATCATTATTTACAGGCCTCCAAAATACTCTCCAGCTTTTGCTGAGGAATTTACAGAACTGTTATCAACAATTTCCTCTGAGTTTGACTGTTTTGCCATTGCTGGAGATTTTAACATTCACATAGATAATGCAGAAACCAATATGGCAAAAGAAATCAAAACTGTTTTCAAAACTTTTGATCTGACTCAGCATGTACATGGACCCACACATAATCGTGGACACACTCTAGATTTACTTATCAGTAAGGGTCTAAACATCTCATCAATTGTTATCAAGGATGTAGCACTGTCTGATCATTTCTGTATTTTCTTTGATATACTGATCTCTCCTGCCATTGAAGCTAGATCTGTGTCTGTCAAGAAGAGATGCTTAAATGAGAACATTAGTGTCCTATTTATGAAGGCTATATCTTTAAAACCAAGCATATCTGCTGACTCTGTTGATTTTCTCCTTGAATCTTTTAACTCAAAAATTAAAAGTGTAATTGATGATATTGCTCCTGTGAAAGTCAGGAAGAGTGGTAGACAAAAAGCACCTTGGAGAAACTCAACAGCTGTGCAAAATATGAAAAGACAATGCAGAAGAGCAGAGCGCATGTGGCGGAAGACAAAACTTGTAGTCCATTATAACATCTACAAAGACAGCATCCATGCTTTTAATATGGAACTAGGCAAAGCTAGACAGACTTTCTTTTCGAATATTATAAACAGCAACTTAAACAACACACGCACTCTTTTTGCTACTGTAGAGAGACTGACAAACCCCCCAAGCCAGATTCCCAGTGAAATGCTCTCAGACATCAAGTGCAGTGAGTTTGCTTCTTTCTTCTCTGAGAAAATCAATAATATCAGAAAGGTGATCAGCTCATCCTTGAGTTGCGCTGGGGTCAAACAGATCAGACCACTACCTGAGAAAGTAGTTACTATGTCTGTTTTCGAAGAAATTGATGGCAAAATTTTGGAAGAAACCGTACAGCACCTTAAAACATCAACCTGCGCCCTTGACACACTTCCCACATCTTTTTTTAAAAGTGTGTTAAACAGCTTAGAAGCAGATCTCCTAGAAGTGGTAAATGCCTCACTTCTTTCTGGGAGTTTTCCAAACTCCCTGAAAACTGCAGTTGTCAAGCCCCTCCTGAAAAAGAGCAATCTGGATAAGACCATCTTAAGCAATTATAGACCGATCTCAAATCTTCCTTTCATAGGCAAGATCATTGAAAAAGTTGTCTTCAATCAGCTGAACAAATTCCTAAGCTTGAATGGATACTTTGACAATTTTCAATCTGGTTTCCGATCGCATCACAGCACAGAGACAGCTCTCATAAAGATAATAAACGATATTCGCTTAAATACTGATACAGGCAAATTATCAGTGCTGGTCCTACTCGACCTCAGTGCTGCATTTGACACTGTCGATCACAACATACTTCTTGACAGGCTGGAAAACTGGGTGGGGCTTTCTGGGATAGTCCTAAAATGGTTCAGGTCATACTTAGAAGGGAGAGGTTATTATGTGAGTATAGGAGACCATAAGTCTGAGTGGACTCCCATGACATGCGGAGTCCCTCAAGGCTCAATTCTTGCACCACTCCTATTCAACCTGTACATGCTCCCAATGAGCCAAATAATGAGAAAGAACCGAATCTCTTACCACAGCTATGCAGACGACACACAGCTCTACTTAGCCCTATCGCCTAACGACTACAGCCCCATTGACTCCCTGTGCCAATGCATTGATGAAGTAAACGGTTGGATGTGCCAAAACTTTCTTCAGTTAAACAAAGACAAAACTGAAGTCATTGCGTTTGGAAACAAAGATGAAGTTCTCAAGGTAAATGCATACCTTGACGCTAGGGGTCTAACAACTAAAAATCAAGTCAGGAATCTTGGTGTGTCTCTAGAGTCAGACCTTAGTTTCAGTAGTCATGTCAAAGCAATAACTAAATCAGCATACTATCATTTGAAAAATATTGCAAGAATTAGATGCTTTGTTTCCAGTCAAGACTTAGAGAAACTTGTGCATGCTTTTATCACCAGCAGGGTGGATTATTGTAATGGACTCCTCACTGGCCTTCCTAAAAAGACCATAAGACAGTTGCAGCTCATACAGAACGCTGCTGCCAGGATTCTGAGCAGAACCAGAAAATTTGAACATATCACACCAGTCCTCAGGTCTTTACACTGGCTCCCAGTTACATTTAGGATTGATTTTAAAGTATTATTACTGGTATATAAATCATTCAATGGGCTAGGACCTCAATATATTGCAGATATGCTCACTGAATATAAACCCAACAGATCACTCAGATCATTAGGATCACATCAGTTAGAAATACCAAGGGTTCACTCTAAGCACGGAGAGTCTGCTTTTAGCTATTATGCCAGCCGCAGCTGGAACCAGCTTCCAGAGGAGATCAGATGTGCTCCTACAGTAGTCACATTCAAATCCAGACTCAAAACACATCTGTTTAGCTATGCATTTACTGAATGAGCACTGTGTCAATGTTCGTCCGACTGTTTTTACTGTACTTTATTTTATTTTTTATTCTAAACTGTTTTAATTATTTCCTCCTATGTAAAGCACTTTGAATTACCATTGTGTATGAAATGTGCTATATAAATAAACTTGCCTTGCCTTGCCTTTCTTTCTTTCTTTCTTTTTTTCTTTCGAACTAATCTTTCTTCTTTTTTTTTTTCTTTCTTTCTTTCTTTCTTTCTTTCTTTCTTTCTTTCTTTCTAACTAATCTTTCTTCTTTTTTTTTTTCTTTCTTTCTTTCTTTCTTTCTTTCTTTCTTTCTTTCTTTCTTTCTTTCTAATCTTTCTTTATTTCTTTCTTTCTAACTATTCTTTCTTTCTTTCTTGCTAACTAATCTTTCTTCTTTCTTGCTTTCTAACTAATCTTTCTTTCATTCTTTCTTTCTTTCTTTCTAACTAATCTTTCTTCTTTCTTGCTTTCTAACTAATCTTTCTTTCATTCTTTCTTTCTCTCTTTCTCTCTTTCTAACTAATCTTTCTTCTTTCTTTCTTTCTTTCTAGCTAATCTTTCTTTCTTTCTAACTAATCTTTCTTCCTTCTTTCTTTCTTTCTAACTAATCTTTCTTTCTTTCTAACTAATCTTTCTTTCTTTCTTTCTAACTAATCTTTCTTCCTTCTTTCTTTCTTTCTTTCTAACTAAGAAAGAAAGAAAGATTAGTTAGAAAGAAAGAAAGAAAGAAAGAAAGAAAGAAAGAAAAAGATTAGTTAGAAAGAAAGAAAGATTGGTTAGAAAGAATGAAAGAAAGATTAGTTAGAAAGAATGAAAGAAAGATTAGTTTGAAGGAAAGAAAGATAGATTAGTTAGAAAGAAAAAAGATTAGTTAGAAAGAATGAAAGAAAGATTAGTTATAAAGCAAGAAAGAAAGAAAGAAAGGAATAAAGAAAGAAGAAAGATTAGTTAGCAAGAAAGAAAGAAAGAAGAAAGATTAGTTAGAAAGAAAGAAGAAAGATTAGTTAGAAAGAAAGAAAGAAAGAAAGAAAGGAATAAAGAAAGAAGAAAGATTAGTTAGAAAGAAAGAAAGATAACTAATCTTTCTTTCTTTCTAACTAATCTTTCTTTCTTTCTAACTAATCTTTCTTCCTTCTTTCTTTCTTTCTAACTAATCTTTCTTTCTTTCTAACTAATCTTTCTTTCTTTCTAACTAATCTTTCTTTCTTTCTAACTAATCTTTCTTCCTTCTTTCTTTCTTTCTTTCTTTCTAACTAATCTTTCTTCTTTCTTTCTAACTAATCTTTCTTTCTTTCTTTCAAACTTATCTTTCTTCTTTCTTTCTTTTTTTCTAACTAATCTTTCTTTCTTCCTTTCTAACTAATCTTTCTTCTTTCTTTATTCCTTTCTTTCTTTCTTTCTTTCTTTCTAACTAATCTTTCTTCTTTCTTTCTAACTAATCTTTCTTCTTTCTTTCTTTCTTGCTAACTAATCTTTCTTCTTTCTTTATTCCTTTCTTTCTTTCTTTCTTGCTTTATAACTAATCTTTCTTTCATTCTTTCTAACTAATCTTTTTTCTTTCTAACTAATCTATCTTTCTTTCCTTCAAACTAATCTTTCTTTCATTCTTTCTAACTAATCTTTCTTTCATTCTTTCTAACTAATCTTTCTTCTTTCTTTCTTTCTAACTAATCTTTCTTCTTTCTTTCTTTCTTTCTAACTAATCTTTCTTCTTTATTTCTTTCTTACTAATCTTTCTTTCTTTCTTTCTTTCTTTCTTTCTTTTTTTCTTTCGAACTAATCTTTCTTCTTTTTTTTTTCTTTCTTTCTTTCTTTCTTTCTTTCTTTCTTTCTTTCTTTCTTTCTTTCTAACTAATCTTTCTTCTTTTTTTTTTTCTTTCTTTCTTTCTTTCTTTCTTTCTTTCTTTCTTTCTTTCTTTCTTTCTTTCTAATCTTTCTTTATTTCTTTCTTTCTAACTATTCTTTCTTTCTTTCTTGCTAACTAATCTTTCTTCTTTCTTGCTTTCTAACTAATCTTTCTTTCATTCTTTCTTTCTTTCTTTCTTTCTAATCTTTCTTTATTTCTTTCTTTCTAACTATTCTTTCTTTCTTTCTTTCTAACTAATCTTTCTTCTTTCTTGCTTTCTAACTAATCTTTCTTTCATTCTTTCTAACTAATCTTTTTTCTTTCTAACTAATCTTTCTTCTTTCTTGCTTTCTAACTAATCTTTCTTCTTTCTTGCTTTCTAACTAATCTTTCTTTCATTCTTTCTAACTAATCTATCTTTCTTTCCTTCAAACTAATCTTTCTTTCATTCTTTCTAACTAATCTTTCTTTCATTCTTTCTAACTAATCTTTCTTCTTTCTTTCTTTCTAACTAATCTTTCTTCTTTCTTTCTTTCTTTCTAACTAATCTTTCTTCTTTATTTCTTTCTTACTAATCTTTCTTTCTTTCTTTCTTTCTTTCTTTCTTTTTTTCTTTCGAACTAATCTTTCTTCTTTTTTTTTTTCTTTCTTTCTTTCTTTCTTTCTTTCTTTCTTTCTTTCTTTCTTTCTTTCTAACTAATCTTTCTTCTTTTTTTTTTCTTTCTTTCTTTCTTTCTTTCTTTCTTTCTTTCTTTCTTTCTTTCTTTCTTTCTAATCTTTCTTTATTTCTTTCTTTCTAACTATTCTTTCTTTCTTTCTTGCTAACTAATCTTTCTTCTTTCTTGCTTTCTAACTAATCTTTCTTTCATTCTTTCTTTCTTTCTTTCTTTCTAATCTTTCTTTATTTCTTTCTTTCTAACTATTCTTTCTTTCTTTCTTTCTAACTAATCTTTCTTCTTTCTTGCTTTCTAACTAATCTTTCTTTCATTCTTTCTAACTAATCTTTTTTCTTTCTAACTAATCTTTCTTCTTTCTTGCTTTCTAACTAATCTTTCTTCTTTCTTGCTTTCTAACTAATCTTTCTTTCATTCTTTCTAACTAATCTATCTTTCTTTCCTTCAAACTAATCTTTCTTTCATTCTTTCTAACTAATCTTTCTTTCATTCTTTCTAACCAATCTTTCTTTCTTTCTAATCTTTCTTTCTTTCTTTCTTTCTTTCTTTCTTTCTTTCTTTCTTTCTTTCTTTCTTTCTTTCTAACTAATCTTTCTTCTTTCTTTCTTTCTAACTATTCTTTCTTTCTTTCTTTCTTTCTAACTAATCTTTCTTTCTTTCTTTCTTTCTAACTATTCTTTCTTTCATTCTTTCTTTCTTTCTTTCTTTCTTTCTTTCTTTCTTTCTAACTAATCTTTCTTCTTTCTTTCTTTCTAACTAATCTTTCTTTATTTCTTTCTTTCTTTCTAACTAATCTTTCTTCTTTCTTTCTTTCTTTCTAACTAATCTTTCTTTCATTCTTTCTAACCAATCTTTCTTTCTTTCTAACTAATCTATCTTTCTTTCCTTCAAACTAATCTTTCTTTCTTTCTTTCTAACTAATCTTTCTTTCATTCTTTCTAACCAATCTTTCTTTCTTTCTAACTAATCTATCTTTCTTTCCTTCAAACTAATCTTTCTTTCTTTCTTTCTTACTAATCTTTCTTTCTTTCTTTCTTTCTTTCTTTCTTTCTTTCTAACTAATCTATCTTTCTTTCTTTCTAATCTATCTCTTTCTAACTGATCTATCTATCTTTCTTTCTAACTAATCTATCTTTAATCTTTTTAACTAATCTATCTATCTTTCTGTCTAAGTAATCTATCTATCTTTCGATCTAATCTATCTTTCTTTCTAACTAATCTGTCTTTTTTCTTTCTAACTAATCTTTATTTTTTCTTTCTAACTAATCTTTCTTTCTTTCTAACTAATCTTTCTTCTTTCTTTCTTTCTTTCTTTCTTTCTTTCTTTCTTTCTTTCTTTCTTTCTTTCTTCTTTCTTTCTTTCTAACTAATCTTTCTTCTTTATTTCTTTCTTTCTTTATTACTTTCTTTCTTTCTGACTAATCTTTCTTTCTTTCTTTCTAGCTAATCTTTCTTCTTTCTTTCTTTCTTTCTTTCTAACTAATCTTTCTTCTTTCTTTCTTTCTTTCTTTCTTTCTTTCTTTCTAACTAATTTTCTTCTTTCTTTCTTTCTTTTTTTCTTTCTTTCTTTCTTTCTTTCTTTCTAACTAATCTATCTTTCTTTCTTTCTAACTAATCTATCTTTTTTCTTTCTAACTAATCTTTCTTTCTTTCTTTCTTTCTTTCTTTCTTTCTTTCTTTCTTTCTTTCTAACTAATCTATCTTTCTTTCTTTCTAACTAATCTATCTTTTTTCTTTCTAACTAATCTTTCTTCTTTCTTTCTAACTAATCTTTCTTCTTTCTTTCTTTCTAACTAATCTTTCTTCTTTATTTCTTTCTTTCTTTATTACTTTCTTTCTTTCTGACTAATCTTTCTTTCTTTCTTTCTAACTAATCTTTCTTCTTTCTTTCTTTCTTTCTTTCTAGCTAATCTTTCTTCTTTCTTTCTTTCTTTCTTTCTTTCTTTCTTTCTAACTAATCTATCTTTCTTTCTTTCTAACTAATCTATCTTTCTTTTTCTAACTAATCTATCTTTCTTTCTTTCTAAGTAATCTATCTATCTTTCTGTCTAAGTAATCTATCTATCTTTCGATCTAATCTATCTTTCTTTCTAACTAATCTGTCTTTTTTCTTTCTAACTAATCTCTTTTTTCTTTCTAACTAATCTTTATTTTTTCTTTCTTTCTAACTAATCTTTCTTCCTTCTTTCTTTCTTTCTTTCTTTCTTTCTTTCTTTCTTTCTAACTAATCTTTCTTCTTTCTTTCTTTCTTTCTTTCTTTCTAACTAATCTTTCTTCTTTCTTTCTTTCTTTCTTTATTACTTTCTTTCTTTCTAACTAGTCTTTCTTTCTTTCTTTCTAACTAATCTTTCTTCTTTCTTTCTAACTAATCTTTCTTCTTTCTTTCTTTCTTTCTTTCTTTCTTTCTTTCTTTCTTTCTTTCTTTCTTTCTAACTAATCTTTCTTCTTTCTTTCTTTCTTTCTTTCTTTCTTTCTTTCTTTCTTTCTAACTAATCTTTCTTCTTTCTTTCTTTCTTTCTTTCTTTCTTTCTAACTAATCTTTCTTTCTTTCTTTCTTTCTTTCTAACTAATCTTTCTTCTTTCTTTCTTTCTTTCTTTCTTTCTTTCTTTCTTTCTTTCTTTCTTTCTTTCTTTCTAACTAATCTTTCTTTCTTTCTTTCTTTCTTTCTTTCTTTCTTTCTTTCTTTCTAACTAATCTTTCTTCTTTCTTTCTTTCTTTCTTTCTAGCTAATCTTTCTTCTTTCTTTCTTTCTTTCTTTCTTTCTAACTAATCTATCTTTCTTTCTTTCTAACTAATCTTTCTTCTTTCTTTCTTTCTTTCTTTCTTTCTTTCTTTCTTTCTTTCTTTCTAACTAATCTTTCTTCTTTCTTTCTTTCTTTCTTTCTTTCTTTCTTTCTTTCTTTCTAACTAATCTTTCTTCTTTCTTTCTTTCTTTCATTCTTTCTTTCTTTCTTTCTAACTAATCTTTCTTTCTTTCTTTCTTTCTTTCTTTCTTTCTAACTAATCTTTCTTCTTTATTTCTTTCTTACTAATCTTTCTTTCTTTCTTTCTTTCTTTCTTTCTTTCTTTCTTTCTTTCTTTCTTTCTTTCTTTCTTTCTAACTAAACTTTCTTCGTTCTTTCTTTTTTTCTTTCTAACTAATCTTTCTTCTTTTTTTTCTTTCTTTCTTTCTTTCTTTCTTTCTTTCTTTCTTTCTTTCTTTCTAACTAATCTTTCTTCTTTCATTCTTTCTTTCTTTCTAACTAAACTTTCTTCGTTCTTTCTTTCTAAATAATCTTTCTTTCTTTCTTTCTTTCTTTCTTTCTTTCTTTCTAACTAATCTTTCTTTATTTCTTTCTTTCTAACTATTCTTTCTTTCTTTCTTTCTAACTAATCTTTCTTCTTTCTTTCTTTCTTTCTAACTAATCTTTCTTCTTTCTTTCTTTCTTTCTAACTAATCTTTCTTTCATTCTTTCTAACTAATCTTTTTTCTTTCTAACTAATCTATCTTTCTTTCTTTCAAACTAATCTTTCTTTCATTCTTTCTAACTAATCTTTCTTTCATTCTTTCTAACCAATCTTTCTTTCTTTCTAACTAATCTTTTTCTTTCTTTCTTTCTTTCTTTCTTTCTAACTAATCTTTCTTCTTTCTTTCTTTCTAACTAATCTTTCTTTCTTTCTTTCTAACTAATCTTTCTTTCTTCTTTCTTTCTTTCTTTCTTTCTTTCTTTCTTTCTTTCTTTCTTTCTTTCTAACTAATCTTTCTTCTTTCTTTCTTTCTTTCTTTCTTTCTTTCTAACTAATCTTTCTTCTTTCTTTCTTTCTTTCTTTCTAACTAAACTTTCTTCTTTCTTTCTTTCTAACTAATCTTTCTTTCTTTCTTTCTAACTAATCTTTCTTTATTTCTTTCTTTCTAACTAGTCTTTCTTTCTTTCTTTCTAACTAATCTTTCTTCTTTCTTTCTTTCTTTCTAACTAATCTTTCTTTCTTTCTTTCTTTCTTTCTTTCTTTCTTTCTTTCTTTCTAACTAATCTTTCTTCTTTCTTTCTTTCTTTCTTTCTTTCTTTCTTTCTTTCTTTCTTTCTAACTAATCTTTCTTCTTTCTTTCTTTCTTTCTTTCTAACTAATCTTTCTTCTTTCTTTCTTTCTTTCTTTATTACTTTCTTTCTTTCTAACTAGTCTTTCTTTCTTTCTTTCTAACTAATCTTTCTTCTTTCTTTCTTTCTTTCTAACTAATCTTTCTTTCTTTCTTTCTTTCTTTCTTTCTTTCTTTCTAACTAATCTTTCTTCTTTCTTTCTTTCTTTCTTTCTTTCTTTCTTTCTTTCTAACTAATCTTTCTTCTTTCTTTCTTTCTTTCTTTCTTTCTTTCTTTCTTTCTTTCTAGCTAATCTTTCTTTCTTTCTTTCTTTCTTTTTTTCTTTTTTTCTTTCTTTCTTTCTTTCTTTCTTTCTTTCTTTCTTTCTTTCTTTCTTTCTAACTAGTCTTTCTTTCTTTCTTTCTAATCTATCTCTTTCTAACTGATCTATCTATCTTTCTTTCTAACTAATCTATCTTTAATCTTTTTAACTAATCTATCTTTCTTTCTTTCTAAGTAATCTATCTATCTTTCTTTCTTTCTAACTAATCTTTCTTCTTTCTTTCTTTCTTTCTAACTAATCTTTCTTCTTTCTTTCTTTCTTTCTTTCTTTCTTTCTTTCTTTCTTTCTAACTAATCTTTCTTCTTTCTTTCTTTCTTTCTAGCTAATCTTTCTTCTTTCTTTCTTTCTTTCTAGCTAATCTTTCTTCTTTCTTTCTTTCTTTCTAGCTAATCTTTCTTCTTTCTTTCTTTCTTTCTTTCTAACTAATCTTTCTTTCTTTCTTTCTTTCTTTCAAACTTATCTTTCTTCTTTCTTTCTTTTTTTCTAACTAATCTTTCTTTCTTCCTTTCTAACTAATCTTTCTTCTTTCTTTCTTTCTTTCTTTCTAACTAATCTTTCTTCTTTCTTTCTAACTAATCTTTCTTCTTTCTTTCTTTCTTGCTAACTAATCTTTCTTCTTTCTAACTAATCTTTCTTCTTTCTTTCTTTCTTGCTAACTAATCTTTCTTCTTTCTCTTTCTTTCTTTCTAACTAATCTTTCTTCTTTCTTTCTAACTAATCTTTTTTCTTTCTAACTAATCTATCTTTCTTTCCTTCAAACTAATCTTTCTTTCATTCTTTCTAACTAATCTTTCTTCTTTCTTGCTTTCTAACTAATCTTTCTTTCATTCTTTCTAACTAATCTTTTTTCTTTCTAACTAATCTATCTTTCTTTCCTTCAAACTAATCTTTCTTTCATTCTTTCTAACTAATCTTTCTTTCATTCTTTCTAACCAATCTTTCTTTCTTTCTAACTAATCTATCTTTCTTTCTTTCTAACTAATCTATCTTTCTTTCTTTCTATCTAATCTATCTCTTTCTAACTGATCTATCTATCTTTCTTTCTAACTAATCTATCTTTAATCTTTTTAACTAATCTATCTTTCTTTCTTTCTAAGTAATCTATCTATCTTTCTGTCTAAGTAATCTATCTATCTTTCGATCTAATCTATCTTTCTTTCTAACTAATCTATCTTTTTTCTTTCTAACTAATCTCTTTTTTCTTTCTAACTAATCTTTATTTTTTCTTTCTAACTAATCTTTCTTCTTTCTTTCTTTCTTTCTTTCTTTCTTTCTTTCTAACTAATCTTTCTTTCTTTCTTTCTAACTAATCTTTCTTTCTTTCTTTCTAACTAATCTTTCTTTCTTTCTTTCTTTCTTTCTTTCTTTCTTTCTTTCTTTCTAACTAATCTTTCTTCTTTCTTTCTTTCTTTCTTCCTAACTAATCTTTCTTCTTTCTTTCTTTCTTTCTTTATTACTTTCTTTCTTTCTAACTAATCTTTCTTCTTTCTTTCTTTCTTTCTTTCTTTCTTTCTTTCTTTCTTTCTTTCTTTCTAACTAATCTTTCTTTCTTTCTTTCTTTCTTTCTTTCTTTCTTTCTTTCTTTATTACTTTCTTTCTTTCTAACTAGTCTTTCTTTCTTTCTTTCTAACTAATCTTTCTTCTTTCTTTCTTTCTTTCTTTCTAGCTAATCTTTCTTCTTTCTTTCTTTCTTTCTTTCTTTCTTTCTTTCTTTCTTTCTTTCTAACTAATCTTTCTTCTTTCTTTCTTTCTTTCTTTCTTTCTTTCTTTCTAACTAATTTTCTTCTTTCTTTCTTTCTAACTAATTTTCTTCTTTCTTTCTTTCTTTTTTCTTTCTTTCTTTCTTTCTTTCTTTCTTTCTCTCTTTCTCTCTTTCTAACTAATCTTTCTTCTTTCTTTCTTTCTTTCTAGCTAATCTTTCTTTCTTTCTAACTAATCTTTCTTCCTTCTTTCTTTCTTTCTAACTAATCTTTCTTTCTTTCTAACTAATCTTTCTTTCTTTCTTTCTAACTAATCTTTCTTCCTTCTTTCTTTCTTTCTTTCTAACTAAGAAAGAAAGAAAGATTAGTTAGAAAGAAAGAAAGAAAGAAAGAAAGAAAGAAAGAAAAAGATTAGTTAGAAAGAAAGAAAGATTGGTTAGAAAGAATGAAAGAAAGATTAGTTAGAAAGAATGAAAGAAAGATTAGTTTGAAGGAAAGAAAGATAGATTAGTTAGAAAGAAAAAAGATTAGTTAGAAAGAATGAAAGAAAGATTAGTTATAAAGCAAGAAAGAAAGAAAGAAAGGAATAAAGAAAGAAGAAAGATTAGTTAGCAAGAAAGAAAGAAAGAAGAAAGATTAGTTAGAAAGAAAGAAGAAAGATTAGTTAGAAAGAAAGAAAGAAAGAAAGAAAGGAATAAAGAAAGAAGAAAGATTAGTTAGAAAGAAAGAAAGATAACTAATCTTTCTTTCTTTCTAACTAATCTTTCTTTCTTTCTAACTAATCTTTCTTCCTTCTTTCTTTCTTTCTTTCTAACTAATCTTTCTTTCTTTCTAACTAATCTTTCTTTCTTTCTAACTAATCTTTCTTTCTTTCTAACTAATCTTTCTTCCTTCTTTCTTTCTTTCTTTCTTTCTTTCTAACTAATCTTTCTTCTTTCTTTCTAACTAATCTTTCTTTCTTTCTTTCAAACTTATCTTTCTTCTTTCTTTCTTTTTTTCTAACTAATCTTTCTTTCTTCCTTTCTAACTAATCTTTCTTCTTTCTTTATTCCTTTCTTTCTTTCTTTCTTTCTTTCTAACTAATCTTTCTTCTTTCTTTCTAACTAATCTTTCTTCTTTCTTTCTTTCTTGCTAACTAATCTTTCTTCTTTCTTTATTCCTTTCTTTCTTTCTTTCTTGCTTTATAACTAATCTTTCTTTCATTCTTTCTAACTAATCTTTTTTCTTTCTAACTAATCTATCTTTCTTTCCTTCAAACTAATCTTTCTTTCATTCTTTCTAACTAATCTTTCTTTCATTCTTTCTAACTAATCTTTCTTCTTTCTTTCTTTCTAACTAATCTTTCTTCTTTCTTTCTTTCTTTCTAACTAATCTTTCTTCTTTATTTCTTTCTTACTAATCTTTCTTTCTTTCTTTCTTTCTTTCTGTTTCAACAGGATGGGCTCCACCCAAACAAACTTGGCTCAAGAGTGCTAAAGGACAATATCTACTTCTCCCTCCATCATCCTTCTGCAGTGTGTGCCAATCCACTCAACCTGAATGGCACACACACACCTGGACACAGTATGAATGACCACAGGACTTCACTTATGCACCTGAATGGACATGCGGCCGACACATCACACAAGGACAATGATAACACCACTCAGCCACAACAACCTCTGCTCACGGACACAATCTCAGCTGAGCCCTGCCCACAGAGCTCACCACAAACAGACTGTGACATATTAGAACTGCTAGAAGATTCAGCACCCAAGGACGACTTTCTGGAAAACAGCCAGGGAATACAGGACAGCATATCACAGCCTCCGATAACACCAGAACAACAGCCCCTCTCACCAGACACGTTATCTCTCTCTCCAGCAACTCCACTTCTGTGCTTCTCAGAGAAAATGGAACAACTGGTGTATGCTGGAACCAAACTATCCCACTCTTTTGCTGCAAGCCCCCAGATGTCAACCAAAAAACGGCAGGCCCCACAACCACCAAAGCCTGCGGGCCCAGCTCGCCCTCCTCCTCCTCCTGTGAGAGCTCTTCGGCCTCTGCCACAGCGCCAGGGCCCACACCATCCTCCAGCGGCTCGCGGTGAACCAAAAACAACTGATACCAACTCTCAGTGATATATGTCGGGTACCCGCTATGATAACAGTAACTTTCTTAAATGTTTACAAAACAAGCGGGAACCCAGTGTGCCTGTATCTTTCTCTATTGCTGTTCAATTACATGATAGAAAATCTAAGGCCTTCAAAAGCCATACAGCAAACCCATCTAATCTGGTGCCTATCACACGGCAAACTAAGATCGCTGTGGGGACAAAAAGTAAGACTGTTAAGTTAGCACTTTTAAACATCCGCTCACTTAAAAATAAATCACTTCTAGTCAACGACTTAATAACCACATACAACCTGGACTTTATGTTTCTAAATGAAACTTGGCTAGAAGACAGCTGCAGTGCAACAGTCCTCAATGAAACATCCCCTCCTAACTTTACTTTTATGAGTGTTTGCAGAGCGGTAAAGAGAGGCGGGGGCGTAGCTGCTCTTTTTAAAGATGTCTATCAATGTAAGCAAATATCATTTGGGAATTACCCGTCTTTCGAATATCTGGGTATTGTGTTAAAAGGCGCTCCACGTATTTTACTTATCATTATTTACAGGCCTCCAAAATACTCTCCAGCTTTTGCTGAGGAATTTACAGAACTGTTATCAACAATTTCCTCTGAGTTTGACTGTTTTGCCATTGCTGGAGATTTTAACATTCACATAGATAATGCAGAAACCAATATGGCAAAAGAAATCAAAACTGTTTTCAAAACTTTTGATCTGACTCAGCATGTACATGGACCCACACATAATCGTGGACACACTCTAGATTTACTTATCAGTAAGGGTCTAAACATCTCATCAATTGTTATCAAGGATGTAGCACTGTCTGATCATTTCTGTATTTTCTTTGATATACTGATCTCTCCTGCCATTGAAGCTAGATCTGTGTCTGTCAAGAAGAGATGCTTAAATGAGAACATTAGTGTCCTATTTATGAAGGCTATATCTTTAAAACCAAGCATATCTGCTGACTCTGTTGATTTTCTCCTTGAATCTTTTAACTCAAAAATTAAAAGTGTAATTGATGATATTGCTCCTGTGAAAGTCAGGAAGAGTGGTAGACAAAAAGCACCTTGGAGAAACTCAACAGCTGTGCAAAATATGAAAAGACAATGCAGAAGAGCAGAGCGCATGTGGCGGAAGACAAAACTTGTAGTCCATTATAACATCTACAAAGACAGCATCCATGCTTTTAATATGGAACTAGGCAAAGCTAGACAGACTTTCTTTTCGAATATTATAAACAGCAACTTAAACAACACACGCACTCTTTTTGCTACTGTAGAGAGACTGACAAACCCCCCAAGCCAGATTCCCAGTGAAATGCTCTCAGACATCAAGTGCAGTGAGTTTGCTTCTTTCTTCTCTGAGAAAATCAATAATATCAGAAAGGTGATCAGCTCATCCTTGAGTTGCGCTGGGGTCAAACAGATCAGACCACTACCTGAGAAAGTAGTTACTATGTCTGTTTTCGAAGAAATTGATGGCAAAATTTTGGAAGAAACCGTACAGCACCTTAAAACATCAACCTGCGCCCTTGACACACTTCCCACATCTTTTTTTAAAAGTGTGTTAAACAGCTTAGAAGCAGATCTCCTAGAAGTGGTAAATGCCTCACTTCTTTCTGGGAGTTTTCCAAACTCCCTGAAAACTGCAGTTGTCAAGCCCCTCCTGAAAAAGAGCAATCTGGATAAGACCATCTTAAGCAATTATAGACCGATCTCAAATCTTCCTTTCATAGGCAAGATCATTGAAAAAGTTGTCTTCAATCAGCTGAACAAATTCCTAAGCTTGAATGGATACTTTGACAATTTTCAATCTGGTTTCCGATCGCATCACAGCACAGAGACAGCTCTCATAAAGATAATAAACGATATTCGCTTAAATACTGATACAGGCAAATTATCAGTGCTGGTCCTACTCGACCTCAGTGCTGCATTTGACACTGTCGATCACAACATACTTCTTGACAGGCTGGAAAACTGGGTGGGGCTTTCTGGGATAGTCCTAAAATGGTTCAGGTCATACTTAGAAGGGAGAGGTTATTATGTGAGTATAGGAGACCATAAGTCTGAGTGGACTCCCATGACATGCGGAGTCCCTCAAGGCTCAATTCTTGCACCACTCCTATTCAACCTGTACATGCTCCCAATGAGCCAAATAATGAGAAAGAACCGAATCTCTTACCACAGCTATGCAGACGACACACAGCTCTACTTAGCCCTATCGCCTAACGACTACAGCCCCATTGACTCCCTGTGCCAATGCATTGATGAAGTAAACGGTTGGATGTGCCAAAACTTTCTTCAGTTAAACAAAGACAAAACTGAAGTCATTGCGTTTGGAAACAAAGATGAAGTTCTCAAGGTAAATGCATACCTTGACGCTAGGGGTCTAACAACTAAAAATCAAGTCAGGAATCTTGGTGTGTCTCTAGAGTCAGACCTTAGTTTCAGTAGTCATGTCAAAGCAATAACTAAATCAGCATACTATCATTTGAAAAATATTGCAAGAATTAGATGCTTTGTTTCCAGTCAAGACTTAGAGAAACTTGTGCATGCTTTTATCACCAGCAGGGTGGATTATTGTAATGGACTCCTCACTGGCCTTCCTAAAAAGACCATAAGACAGTTGCAGCTCATACAGAACGCTGCTGCCAGGATTCTGAGCAGAACCAGAAAATTTGAACATATCACACCAGTCCTCAGGTCTTTACACTGGCTCCCAGTTACATTTAGGATTGATTTTAAAGTATTATTACTGGTATATAAATCATTCAATGGGCTAGGACCTCAATATATTGCAGATATGCTCACTGAATATAAACCCAACAGATCACTCAGATCATTAGGATCACATCAGTTAGAAATACCAAGGGTTCACTCTAAGCACGGAGAGTCTGCTTTTAGCTATTATGCCAGCCGCAGCTGGAACCAGCTTCCAGAGGAGATCAGATGTGCTCCTACAGTAGTCACATTCAAATCCAGACTCAAAACACATCTGTTTAGCTATGCATTTACTGAATGAGCACTGTGTCAATGTTCGTCCGACTGTTTTTACTGTACTTTATTTTATTTTTTATTCTAAACTGTTTTAATTATTTCCTCCTATGTAAAGCACTTTGAATTACCATTGTGTATGAAATGTGCTATATAAATAAACTTGCCTTGCCTTTCTTTCTTTCTTTCTTTTTTTCTTTCGAACTAATCTTTCTTCTTTTTTTTTTTCTTTCTTTCTTTCTTTCTTTCTTTCTTTCTTTCTTTCTTTCTTTCTTTCTTTCTAACTAATCTTTCTTCTTTTTTTTTTCTTTCTTTCTTTCTTTCTTTCTTTCTTTCTTTCTTTCTTTCTAATCTTTCTTTATTTCTTTCTTTCTAACTATTCTTTCTTTCTTTCTTGCTAACTAATCTTTCTTCTTTCTTGCTTTCTAACTAATCTTTCTTTCATTCTTTCTTTCTTTCTTTCTTTCTAATCTTTCTTTATTTCTTTCTTTCTAACTATTCTTTCTTTCTTTCTTTCTAACTAATCTTTCTTCTTTCTTGCTTTCTAACTAATCTTTCTTTCATTCTTTCTTTCTCTCTTTCTCTCTTTCTAACTAATCTTTCTTCTTTCTTTCTTTCTTTCTAGCTAATCTTTCTTTCTTTCTAACTAATCTTTCTTCCTTCTTTCTTTCTTTCTAACTAATCTTTCTTTCTTTCTAACTAATCTTTCTTTCTTTCTTTCTAACTAATCTTTCTTCCTTCTTTCTTTCTTTCTTTCTAACTAAGAAAGAAAGAAAGATTAGTTAGAAAGAAAGAAAGAAAGAAAGAAAGAAAGAAAAAGATTAGTTAGAAAGAAAGAAAGATTGGTTAGAAAGAATGAAAGAAAGATTAGTTAGAAAGAATGAAAGAAAGATTAGTTTGAAGGAAAGAAAGATAGATTAGTTAGAAAGAAAAAAGATTAGTTAGAAAGAATGAAAGAAAGATTAGTTATAAAGCAAGAAAGAAAGAAAGAAAGGAATAAAGAAAGAAGAAAGATTAGTTAGCAAGAAAGAAAGAAAGAAGAAAGATTAGTTAGAAAGAAAGAAGAAAGATTAGTTAGAAAGAAAGAAAGAAAGAAAGAAAGGAATAAAGAAAGAAGAAAGATTAGTTAGAAAGAAAGAAAGATAACTAATCTTTCTTTCTTTCTAACTAATCTTTCTTTCTTTCTAACTAATCTTTCTTCCTTCTTTCTTTCTTTCTTTCTAACTAATCTTTCTTTCTTTCTAACTAATCTTTCTTTCTTTCTAACTAATCTTTCTTTCTTTCTAACTAATCTTTCTTCCTTCTTTCTTTCTTTCTTTCTTTCTAACTAATCTTTCTTCTTTCTTTCTAACTAATCTTTCTTTCTTTCTTTCAAACTTATCTTTCTTCTTTCTTTCTTTTTTTCTAACTAATCTTTCTTTCTTCCTTTCTAACTAATCTTTCTTCTTTCTTTATTCCTTTCTTTCTTTCTTTCTTTCTTTCTAACTAATCTTTCTTCTTTCTTTCTAACTAATCTTTCTTCTTTCTTTCTTTCTTGCTAACTAATCTTTCTTCTTTCTTTATTCCTTTCTTTCTTTCTTTCTTGCTTTATAACTAATCTTTCTTTCATTCTTTCTAACTAATCTTTTTTCTTTCTAACTAATCTATCTTTCTTTCCTTCAAACTAATCTTTCTTTCATTCTTTCTAACTAATCTTTCTTTCATTCTTTCTAACTAATCTTTCTTCTTTCTTTCTTTCTAACTAATCTTTCTTCTTTCTTTCTTTCTTTCTAACTAATCTTTCTTCTTTATTTCTTTCTTACTAATCTTTCTTTCTTTCTTTCTTTCTTTCTTTCTTTTTTTCTTTCGAACTAATCTTTCTTCTTTTTTTTTTTCTTTCTTTCTTTCTTTCTTTCTTTCTTTCTTTCTTTCTTTCTTTCTTTCTTTCTAACTAATCTTTCTTCTTTTTTTTTTTCTTTCTTTCTTTCTTTCTTTCTTTCTTTCTTTCTTTCTAATCTTTCTTTATTTCTTTCTTTCTAACTATTCTTTCTTTCTTTCTTGCTAACTAATCTTTCTTCTTTCTTGCTTTCTAACTAATCTTTCTTTCATTCTTTCTTTCTTTCTTTCTTTCTAATCTTTCTTTATTTCTTTCTTTCTAACTATTCTTTCTTTCTTTCTTTCTAACTAATCTTTCTTCTTTCTTGCTTTCTAACTAATCTTTCTTTCATTCTTTCTAACTAATCTTTTTTCTTTCTAACTAATCTTTCTTCTTTCTTGCTTTCTAACTAATCTTTCTTCTTTCTTGCTTTCTAACTAATCTTTCTTTCATTCTTTCTAACTAATCTATCTTTCTTTCCTTCAAACTAATCTTTCTTTCATTCTTTCTAACTAATCTTTCTTTCATTCTTTCTAACCAATCTTTCTTTCTTTCTAATCTTTCTTTCTTTCTTTCTTTCTTTCTTTCTTTCTTTCTTTCTTTCTAACTAATCTTTCTTCTTTCTTTCTTTCTAACTATTCTTTCTTTCTTTCTTTCTTTCTAACTAATCTTTCTTTCTTTCTTTCTTTCTAACTATTCTTTCTTTCATTCTTTCTTTCTTTCTTTCTTTCTTTCTTTCTTTCTTTCTAACTAATCTTTCTTCTTTCTTTCTTTCTAACTAATCTTTCTTCTTTCTTTCTTTCTAACTAATCTTTCTTCTTTCTTTCTTTCTTTCTTTCTTTCTAACTAATCTTTCTTCTTTCTTTCTAACTAATCTTTCTTTCTTTCTTTCAAACTTATCTTTCTTCTTTCTTTCTTTTTTTCTAACTAATCTTTCTTTCTTCCTTTCTAACTAATCTTTCTTCTTTCTTTATTCCTTTCTTTCTTTCTTTCTTTCTTTCTAACTAATCTTTCTTCTTTCTTTCTTTCTTTCTAACTAATCTTTCTTTCATTCTTTCTAACCAATCTTTCTTTCTTTCTAACTAATCTATCTTTCTTTCCTTCAAACTAATCTTTCTTTCATTCTTTCTAACTAATCTTTCTTTCATTCTTTCTTTCTTTCTTTCTTTCTAACTAATCTTTCTTTCATTCTTTCTAACCAATCTTTCTTTCTTTCTAACTAATCTATCTTTCTTTCCTTCAAACTAATCTTTCTTTCTTTCTTTCTTACTAATCTTTCTTTCTTTCTTTCTTTCTTTCTTTCTTTCTAACTAATCTATCTTTCTTTCTTTCTAATCTATCTCTTTCTAACTGATCTATCTATCTTTCTTTCTAACTAATCTATCTTTAATCTTTTTAACTAATCTATCTATCTTTCTGTCTAAGTAATCTATCTATCTTTCGATCTAATCTATCTTTCTTTCTAACTAATCTGTCTTTTTTCTTTCTAACTAATCTTTATTTTTTCTTTCTAACTAATCTTTCTTTCTTTCTAACTAATCTTTCTTCTTTCTTTCTTTCTTTCTTTCTTTCTTTCTTTCTTTCTTTCTTTCTTCTTTCTTTCTTTCTAACTAATCTTTCTTCTTTATTTCTTTCTTTCTTTATTACTTTCTTTCTTTCTGACTAATCTTTCTTTCTTTCTTTCTAGCTAATCTTTCTTCTTTCTTTCTTTCTTTCTTTCTAACTAATCTTTCTTCTTTCTTTCTTTCTTTCTTTCTTTCTTTCTTTCTTTCTAACTAATTTTCTTCTTTCTTTCTTTCTTTTTTTCTTTCTTTCTTTCTTTCTTTCTAACTAATCTATCTTTCTTTCTTTCTAACTAATCTATCTTTTTTCTTTCTAACTAATCTTTCTTTCTTTCTTTCTTTCTTTCTTTCTTTCTTTCTTTCTTTCTTTCTTTCTTTCTAACTAATCTATCTTTCTTTCTTTCTAACTAATCTATCTTTTTTCTTTCTAACTAATCTTTCTTCTTTCTTTCTAACTAATCTTTCTTCTTTCTTTCTTTCTAACTAATCTTTCTTCTTTATTTCTTTCTTTCTTTATTACTTTCTTTCTTTCTGACTAATCTTTCTTTCTTTCTTTCTAACTAATCTTTCTTCTTTCTTTCTTTCTTTCTTTCTAGCTAATCTTTCTTCTTTCTTTCTTTCTTTCTTTCTTTCTTTCTAACTAATCTATCTTTCTTTCTTTCTAACTAATCTATCTTTCTTTTTCTAACTAATCTATCTTTCTTTCTTTCTAAGTAATCTATCTATCTTTCTGTCTAAGTAATCTATCTATCTTTCGATCTAATCTATCTTTCTTTCTAACTAATCTGTCTTTTTTCTTTCTAACTAATCTCTTTTTTCTTTCTAACTAATCTTTATTTTTTCTTTCTTTCTAACTAATCTTTCTTCCTTCTTTCTTTCTTTCTTTCTTTCTTTCTTTCTTTCTTTCTTTCTAACTAATCTTTCTTCTTTCTTTCTTTCTTTCTTTCTTTCTAACTAATCTTTCTTCTTTCTTTCTTTCTTTCTTTATTACTTTCTTTCTTTCTAACTAGTCTTTCTTTCTTTCTTTCTAACTAATCTTTCTTCTTTCTTTCTAACTAATCTTTCTTCTTTCTTTCTTTCTTTCTTTCTTTCTTTCTTTCTTTCTTTCTTTCTAACTAATCTTTCTTCTTTCTTTCTTTCTTTCTTTCTTTCTTTCTTTCTTTCTTTCTTTCTTTCTTTCTAACTAATCTTTCTTCTTTCTTTCTTTCTTTCTTTCTTTCTTTCTAACTAATCTTTCTTTCTTTCTTTCTTTCTTTCTAACTAATCTTTCTTCTTTCTTTCTTTCTTTCTTTCTTTCTTTCTTTCTTTCTTTCTTTCTTTCTTTCTAACTAATCTTTCTTCTTTCTTTCTTTCTTTCATTCTTTCTTTCTTTCTTTCTTTCTTTCTTTCTTTCTAACTAATCTTTCTTCTTTCTTTCTTTCTTTCTTTCTTTCTTTCTTTCTTTCTTTCTTTCTTTCTAACTAATCTTTCTTCTTTCTTTCTTTCTTTCTTTCTTTCTTTCTTTTTTTCTTTCTAACTAATCTTTCTTCTTTTTTTTTTCTTTCTTTCTTTCTTTCTTTCTTTCTTTCTTTCTTTCTAACTAATCTTTCTTCTTTCTTTCTTTCTTTCTTTCTAGCTAATCTTTCTTCTTTCTTTCTTTCTTTCTTTCTTTCTAACTAATCTATCTTTCTTTCTTTCTAACTAATCTTTCTTCTTTCTTTCTTTCTTTCTTTCTTTCTTTCTTTCTTTCTTTCTTTCTTTCTAACTAATCTTTCTTCTTTCTTTCTTTCTTTCTTTCTTTCTTTCTTTCTTTCTTTCTTTCTTTCTTTCTTTCTAACTAATCTTTCTTCTTTCTTTCTTTCTTTCATTCTTTCTTTCTTTCTTTCTAACTAATCTTTCTTCTTTTTTTCTTTCTTACTAATCTTTCTTTCTTTCTTTCTTTCTTTTTTTCTTTCTAACTAATCTTTCTTCTTTATTTCTTTCTTACTAATCTTTCTTTCTTTCTTTCTTTCTTTCTTTCTTTCTTTCTTTCTTTCTTTCTTTCTTTCTTTCTAACTAAACTTTCTTCGTTCTTTCTTTTTTTCTTTCTAACTAATCTTTCTTCTTTTTTTTTCTTTCTTTCTTTCTTTCTTTCTTTCTTTCTTTCTTTCTTTCTTTCTTTCTTTCTTTCTTTCTTTCTAACTAAACTTTCTTCGTTCTTTCTTTCTTTCTTTCTTTCTAATCTTTCTTTCTTTCTTTCTTGCTAACTAATCTTTCTTCTTTCTCTTTCTTTCTTTCTAACTAATCTTTCTTTCTAACTAATCTTTCTTTCATTCTTTCTAACTAATCTTTTTTCTTTCTAACTAATCTTTCTTCTTTCTTGCTTTCTAACTAATCTTTCTTCTTTCTTTCTTTCTTTCTAACTAATCTTTCTTCTTTCTTTCTTTCTTTCTTTCTTTCTTTCTTTCTTTCTTTCTAACTAATCTTTCTTCTTTCTTTCTTTCTTTCTTTCTTTCTTTCTTTCTTTCTTTCTTTCTAACTAATCTTTCTTCTTACTTTCTTTCTTTCTTTCTTTCTTTCTTTCTAACTAATCTTTCTTTCTTTCTTTCTTTCTTTCTAACTAATCTTTCTTCTTTCTTTCTTTCTTTCTTTCTTTCTTTCTTTCTTTCTAACTAATCTTTTTTCTTTCTAACTAATCTATCTTTCTTTCTAACTAATCTTTCTTTCATTCTTTCTAACCAATCTTTCTTTCTTTCTAATCTTTCTTTCTTTCTTTCTTTCTTTCTTTCTTTCTTTCTTTCTTTCTTTCTTTCTAACTAATCTTTCTTCTTTCTTTCTTTCTAACTATTCTTTCTTTCTTTCTTTCTTACTAATCTTTCTTTCTTTCTTTCTAACTAATCTTTCTTTCTTTCTTTCTTTCTTTCTTTCTTTCTTTCTTTCTAACTAATCTTTCTTTATTTCTTTCTTTCTAACTATTCTTTCTTTCTTTCTAACTAATCTTTCTTCTTTCTTTCTTTCTTTCTAACTAATCTTTCTTTCATTCTTTCTAACCAATCTTTCTTTCTTTCTAACTAATCTTTTTCTTTCTTTCTTTCTTTCTTTCTAACTAATCTTTCTTCTTTCTTTCTTTCTTTCTTTCTTTCTAACTAATCTATCTTTCTTTCTTTCTAATCTATCTCTTTCTAACTGATCTATCTATCTTTCTTTCTAACTAATCTATCTTTAATCTTTTTAACTAATCTATCTATCTTTCTGTCTAAGTAATCTATCTATCTTTCGATCTAATCTATCTTTCTTTCTAACTAATCTGTCTTTTTTCTTTCTAACTAATCTTTATTTTTTCTTTCTAACTAATCTTTCTTTCTTTCTAACTAATCTTTCTTCTTTCTTTCTTTCTTTCTTTCTTTCTTTCTTTCTTTCTTTCTTTCTTTCTTTCTTCTTTCTTTCTTTCTAACTAATCTTTCTTCTTTATTTCTTTCTTTCTTTATTACTTTCTTTCTTTCTGACTAATCTTTCTTTCTTTCTTTCTAACTAATCTTTCTTCTTTCTTTCTTTCTTTCTTTCTAGCTAATCTTTCTTCTTTCTTTCTTTCTTTCTTTCTAACTAATCTTTCTTCTTTCTTTCTTTCTTTCTTTCTTTCTTTCTTTCTTTCTAACTAATTTTCTTCTTTCTTTCTTTCTTTTTTTCTTTCTTTCTTTCTTTCTTTCTTTCTTTCTTTCTAACTAATCTATCTTTCTTTCTTTCTAACTAATCTATCTTTTTTCTTTCTAACTAATCTTTCTTTCTTTCTTTCTTTCTTTCTTTCTAACTAATCTTTCTTCTTTCTTTCTAACTAATCTTTCTTCTTTCTTTCTTTCTAACTAATCTTTCTTCTTTATTTCTTTCTTTCTTTATTACTTTCTTTCTTTCTGACTAATCTTTCTTTCTTTCTTTCTTTCTAGCTAATCTTTCTTCTTTCTTTCTTTCTTTCTTTCTTTCTTTCTTTCTTTCTTTCTTTCTAACTAATCTATCTTTCTTTCTTTCTAACTAATCTATCTTTCTTTCTTTCTAACTAATCTATCTTTAATCTTTTTAACTAATCTATCTTTCTTTCTTTCTAAGTAATCTATCTATCTTTCCGTCTAAGTAATCTATCTATCTTTCGATCTAATCTATCTTTCTTTCTAACTAATCTGTCTTTTTTCTTTCTAACTAATCTTTATTTTTTCTTTCTAACTAATCTTTCTTTCTTTCTTTCTAACTAATCTTTCTTCCTTCTTTCTTTCTTTCTTTCTTTCTTTCTTTCTTTCTTTCTTTCTAACTATTCTTTCTTCTTTCTTTCTTTCTTTCTTTATTACTTTCTTTCTTTCTAACTAGTCTTTCTTTCTTTCTTTCTAACTAATCTTTCTTCTTTCTTTCTTTCTTTCTTTCTTTCTTTCTTTCTTTCTAACTAATCTTTCTTCTTTCTTTCTTTATTACTTTCTTTCTTTCTAACTAGTCTTTCTTTCTTTCTTTCTAGCTAATCTTTCTTCTTTCTCTTTCTTTCTTTCTAACTAATCTTTCTTCTTTCTTTCTTTCTTTCTAACTAATCTTTTTTCTTTCTAACTAATCTATCTTTCTTTCCTTCAAACTAATCTTTCTTTCATTCTTTCTAACTAATCTTTCTTTCATTCTTTCTAACCAATCTTTCTTTCTTTCTAACTAATCTTTTTCTTTCTTTCTTCTTTCTTTCTTTCTTTCTTTCTTTCTAACTAATCTTTCTTCTTTCTTTCTTTCTTTCTTTCTTTCTTTCTTTCTTTCTTTCTTTCTTTCTAACTAATCTTTCTTCTTTATTTCTTTCTTACTAATCTTTCTTTCTTTCTTTCTTTCTTTCTAATCTTTCTTTCTTTCTTTCTTTCTAATCTTTCTTCTTTTTTTTCTTTCTTTCTTTCTTTCTTTCTTTCTTTCTTTCTAATCTTTCTTCTTCTTTTTTTCTTTCTTTCTTTCTTTCTTTCTTTCTTTCTTTCTTTCTTTCTTTCTTTCTTTCTTTCTTTCTTTCTTTCTAACTAATCTTTCTTCTTTCTCTTTCTTTCTTTCTAACTAATCTTTCTTCTTTCTTGCTTTCTAACTAATCTATCTTTCTTTCCTTCAAACTAATCTTTCTTTCATTCTTTCTAACTAATCTTTCTTTCATTCTTTCTAACCAATCTTTCTTTCTTTCTAACTAATCTTTCTTCTTTCTTTCTTTCTTTCTTCTTTCTTTCTTTCTTTCTTTCTTTCTTTCTAACTAAACTTTCTTCGTTCTTTCTTTCTAACTAATCTTTCTTCTTTCTTTCTTTCTTTCTAACTAATCTTTCTTCTTTCTTTCTTTCTTTCTAACTAATCTTTCTTCTTTCTTTCTTTCTTTCTTTCTAACTAATCTTTCTTCTTTCTTTCTTTCTTTATTACTTTCTTTCTTTCTAACTAGTCTTTCTTTCTTTCTTTCTTTATTACTTTCTTTCTTTCTAACTAGTCTTTCTTTCTTTCTTTCTAACTAATCTTTCTTCTTTCTTTCTTTCTTTCTAATCTTTCTTCTTTCTTTCTTTCTTTCTTACTATTCTTTTTTCTTTCTAACTAATCTATCTTTCTTTCTTTCAAACTAATCTTTCTTTCATTCTTTCTAACCAATCTTTCTTCTTTCTTTCTTTCATTCTTTCTTTCTTTCTTTCTAACTAATCTTTCTTCTTTCTTTCTTTCTTTCTTTCTTACTAATCTTTCTTTCTTTCTTTCTTTCTTTCTTTCTTTCTTTCTTTCTAACTAATCTTTCTTCTTTCTTTCTTTCTAACTATTCTTTCTTTCTTTCTAACTATTCTTTCTTTCTTTCTTACTAATCTTTCTTTATTTCTTTCTTTCTAACTAATCTTTCTTTCAGTGAAACCAATCTTTCTGTCTATCTAACTAATCTTTATTCTTTCCTTCTTTCTTTTTTTCTTTCTTTCTAACTAATCTTTCTTTCTTTCTAACTAATCTTTCTTCTTTCTTTCTTTCTTTCTTTCTAACTAATCTTTCTTCTTTCTTTCTTTCTAACTAATTTTCTTCTTTCTTTTTTTCTTTCTTTCTTTCTTTCTTTCTTTCTTTCTTTCTTTCTTTCTAACTAATCTTTCTTTCTTTCTTTCTAACTAGTCTTTCTTTCTTTCTTTCTTTCTTTCTTTCTTTCTTTCTAACTAATCTTTATTCTTTCCTTCTTTCTTTTTTTTTTTCTTTCTTTCAAACTAATCTTTCTTCTTTCTTTCTTTCTTTCTAACTAGTCTTTCTTTCTTTCTTTCTTTCTAACTAATCTTTCTTTCTTTCTTTATTACTTTCTTTCTTTCTAACTAGTCTTTCTTTCTTTCTTTCTTTCTTTATTACTTTCTTTCTTTCTAACTAATCTTTCTTTCTTTCTTTCTTTCTAACTAATCTTTCTTCTTTCTTTCTTTCTTTATTACTTTCTTTCTTTCTAACTAGTCTTTCTTTCTTTCTTTCTTTCTTTATTACTTTCTTTCTTTCTAACTAGTCTTTCTTTCTTTCTTTCTAACTAATCTTTCTTTCTTTCTAACTAATCTTTCTTTCTTTCTTTCTAACTAGTCTTTCTTTCTTTCTTTCTAACTAATCTTTCTTTCTTTCTTTCTTTCTTTCTAACTAGTCTTTCTTTCTTTCTTTCTAACTAATCTTTCTTCTTTCTTTCTTTCTTTCTTTCTTTCTTTCTTTCTTTCTTTCTTTATTACTTTCTTTCTTTCTAACTAGTCTTTCTTTCTTTCTTTCTTTCTTTCTTTCTAACTAGTCTTTCTTTCTTTCTTTCTAACTAATCTTTCTTCTTTCTTTCTTTCTTTCTTTCTTTCTTTCTTTCTTTCTTTATTACTTTCTTTCTTTCTAACTAGTCTTTCTTTCTTTCTTTCTAACTAATCTTTCTTCTTTCTTTCTTTCTAGCTAATCTTTCTTTCAGTGAAACCAATCTTTCTGTCTATCTAACTAATCTTTATTCTTTCCTTCTTTCTTTTTTTCTTTCTTTCTAACTAATCTTTCTTCTTTCTTTCTTTCTAACTATTCTTTCTTTCTTTCTAACTAATCTTTCTTCTTTCTTTCTTTCTAACTAATCTTTCTTCTTTCTTTCTTTCTAGCTAATCTTTCTTTCTTTCTTTCTAACTAATCTTTCTTTCTTTCTAACTAATCTTTCTTTCTTTCTAACTAATCTTTCTTTCAGTGAAACCAATCTTTCTGTCTATCTAACTAATCTTTATTCTTTCCTTCTTTCTTTTTTTCTTTCTTTCTAACTAATCTTTCTTCTTTCTTTCTTTCTAACTATTCTTTCTTTCTTTCTAACTAATCTTTCTTCTTTCTTTCTTTCTTTCTTTCTTTCTTTCTTTCTTTCTTTCTTTCTTTCTAACTAATCTTTCTTCTTTCTTTCTTTCTTTCTTTCTTTCTTTCTTTCTTTCTAACTAATCTTTCTTTCTTTCTTTCTTTCTTTCTAACTAATCTTTCTTCTTTCTTTCTTTCTTTCTTTCTTTCTTTCTTTCTTTCTTTCTTTCTTTCTTTCTAACTAATCTTTCTTCTTTCTTTCTTTCTTTCATTCTTTCTTTCTTTCTTTCTTTCTTTCTTTCTTTCTAACTAATCTTTCTTCTTTCTTTCTTTATTACTTTCTTTCTTTCTTTCTTTCTTTCTTTCTTTCTTTCTTTCTTTCTTTCTAACTAATCTTTCTTCTTTCTTTCTTTCTTTCTTTCTTTCTTTCTTTTTTTCTTTCTAACTAATCTTTCTTCTTTTTTTTTTCTTTCTTTCTTTCTTTCTTTCTTTCTTTCTTTCTTTCTAACTAATCTTTCTTCTTTCTTTCTTTCTTTCTTTCTAGCTAATCTTTCTTCTTTCTTTCTTTCTTTCTTTCTTTCTAACTAATCTATCTTTCTTTCTTTCTAACTAATCTTTCTTCTTTCTTTCTTTCTTTCTTTCTTTCTTTCTTTCTTTCTAACTAATCTTTCTTCTTTCTTTCTTTCTTTCTTTCTTTCTTTCTTTCTTTCTTTCTTTCTTTCTTTCTTTCTAACTAATCTTTCTTCTTTCTTTCTTTCTTTCATTCTTTCTTTCTTTCTTTCTAACTAATCTTTCTTCTTTTTTTCTTTCTTACTAATATTTCTTTCTTTCTTTCTTTCTTTCTTTCTTTCTTTTTTTCTTTCTAACTAATCTTTCTTCTTTATTTCTTTCTTACTAATCTTTCTTTCTTTCTTTCTTTCTTTCTTTCTTTCTTTCTTTCTTTCTTTCTAACTAAACTTTCTTCGTTCTTTCTTTTTTTCTTTCTAACTAATCTTTCTTCTTTTTTTTTCTTTCTTTCTTTCTTTCTTTCTTTCTTTCTTTCTTTCTTTCTTTCTAACTAAACTTTCTTCGTTCTTTCTTTCTTTCTTTCTTTCTTTCTAATCTTTCTTTCTTTCTTTCTTGCTAACTAATCTTTCTTCTTTCTCTTTCTTTCTTTCTAACTAATCTTTCTTTCTAACTAATCTTTCTTTCATTCTTTCTAACTAATCTTTTTTCTTTCTAACTAATCTTTCTTCTTTCTTGCTTTCTAACTAATCTTTCTTCTTTCTTTCTTTCTTTCTAACTAATCTTTCTTCTTTCTTTCTTTCTTTCTTTCTTTCTTTCTTTCTTTCTTTCTAACTAATCTTTCTTCTTTCTTTCTTTCTTTCTTTCTTTCTTTCTTTCTTTCTTTCTTTCTAACTAATCTTTCTTCTTACTTTCTTTCTTTCTTTCTTTCTTTCTTTCTTTCTAACTAATCTTTCTTTCTTTCTTTCTTTCTTTCTAACTAATCTTTCTTCTTTCTTTCTTTCTTTCTTTCTTTCTTTCTTTCTTTCTAACTAATCTTTTTTCTTTCTAACTAATCTATCTTTCTTTCTAACTAATCTTTCTTTCATTCTTTCTAACCAATCTTTCTTTCTTTCTAATCTTTCTTTCTTTCTTTCTTTCTTTCTTTCTTTCTTTCTTTCTTTCTTTCTAACTAATCTTTCTTCTTTCTTTCTTTCTAACTATTCTTTCTTTCTTTCTAACTAATCTTTCTTTCTTTCTTTCTAACTAATCTTTCTTTCTTTCTTTCTTTCTTTCTTTCTTTCTTTCTAACTAATCTTTCTTTATTTCTTTCTTTCTAACTATTCTTTCTTTCTTTCTAACTAATCTTTCTTCTTTCTTTCTTTCTTTCTAACTAATCTTTCTTTCATTCTTTCTAACCAATCTTTCTTTCTTTCTAACTAATCTTTTTCTTTCTTTCTTTCTTTCTTTCTAACTAATCTTTCTTCTTTCTTTCTTTCTTTCTTTCTTTCTAACTAATCTATCTTTCTTTCTTTCTAATCTATCTCTTTCTAACTGATCTATCTATCTTTCTTTCTAACTAATCTATCTTTAATCTTTTTAACTAATCTATCTATCTTTCTGTCTAAGTAATCTATCTATCTTTCGATCTAATCTATCTTTCTTTCTAACTAATCTGTCTTTTTTCTTTCTAACTAATCTTTATTTTTTCTTTCTAACTAATCTTTCTTTCTTTCTAACTAATCTTTCTTCTTTCTTTCTTTCTTTCTTTCTTTCTTTCTTTCTTTCTTTCTTTCTTTCTTTCTTCTTTCTTTCTTTCTAACTAATCTTTCTTCTTTATTTCTTTCTTTCTTTATTACTTTCTTTCTTTCTGACTAATCTTTCTTTCTTTCTTTCTAACTAATCTTTCTTCTTTCTTTCTTTCTTTCTTTCTAGCTAATCTTTCTTCTTTCTTTCTTTCTTTCTTTCTAACTAATCTTTCTTCTTTCTTTCTTTCTTTCTTTCTTTCTTTCTTTCTTTCTAACTAATTTTCTTCTTTCTTTCTTTCTTTTTTTCTTTCTTTCTTTCTTTCTTTCTTTCTTTCTTTCTTTCTTTCTTTCTAACTAATCTATCTTTCTTTCTTTCTAACTAATCTATCTTTTTTCTTTCTAACTAATCTTTCTTTCTTTCTTTCTTTCTTTCTTTCTTTCTAACTAATCTTTCTTCTTTCTTTCTAACTAATCTTTCTTCTTTCTTTCTTTCTAACTAATCTTTCTTCTTTATTTCTTTCTTTCTTTATTACTTTCTTTCTTTCTGACTAATCTTTCTTTCTTTCTTTCTTTCTAGCTAATCTTTCTTCTTTCTTTCTTTCTTTCTTTCTTTCTTTCTTTCTTTCTTTCTTTCTTTCTTTCTTTCTTTCTAACTAATCTATCTTTCTTTCTTTCTAACTAATCTATCTTTCTTTCTTTCTAACTAATCTATCTTTAATCTTTTTAACTAATCTATCTTTCTTTCTTTCTAAGTAATCTATCTATCTTTCTGTCTAAGTAATCTATCTATCTTTCGATCTAATCTATCTTTCTTTCTAACTAATCTGTCTTTTTTCTTTCTAACTAATCTTTATTTTTTCTTTCTAACTAATCTTTCTTTCTTTCTTTCTAACTAATCTTTCTTCCTTCTTTCTTTCTTTCTTTCTTTCTTTCTTTCTTTCTTTCTTTCTAACTATTCTTTCTTCTTTCTTTCTTTCTTTCTTTATTACTTTCTTTCTTTCTAACTAGTCTTTCTTTCTTTCTTTCTAACTAATCTTTCTTCTTTCTTTCTTTCTTTCTTTCTTTCTTTCTTTCTTTCTAACTAATCTTTCTTCTTTCTTTCTTTATTACTTTCTTTCTTTCTAACTAGTCTTTCTTTCTTTCTTTCTAGCTAATCTTTCTTCTTTCTCTTTCTTTCTTTCTAACTAATCTTTCTTCTTTCTTTCTTTCTTTCTAACTAATCTTTTTTCTTTCTAACTAATCTATCTTTCTTTCCTTCAAACTAATCTTTCTTTCATTCTTTCTAACTAATCTTTCTTTCATTCTTTCTAACCAATCTTTCTTTCTTTCTAACTAATCTTTTTCTTTCTTTCTTCTTTCTTTCTTTCTTTCTTTCTTTCTTTCTAACTAATCTTTCTTCTTTCTTTCTTTCTTTCTTTCTTTCTTTCTTTCTTTCTTTCTTTCTTTCTTTCTTTCTAACTAATCTTTCTTCTTTATTTCTTTCTTACTAATCTTTCTTTCTTTCTTTCTTTCTTTCTAATCTTTCTTTCTTTCTTTCTTTCTTTCTAATCTTTCTTCTTTTTTTTCTTTCTTTCTTTCTTTCTTTCTTTCTTTCTTTCTAATCTTTCTTCTTCTTTTTTTCTTTCTTTCTTTCTTTCTTTCTTTCTTTCTTTCTTTCTTTCTTTCTTTCTTTCTTTCTAACTAATCTTTCTTCTTTCTCTTTCTTTCTTTCTAACTAATCTTTCTTCTTTCTTGCTTTCTAACTAATCTATCTTTCTTTCCTTCAAACTAATCTTTCTTTCATTCTTTCTAACTAATCTTTCTTTCATTCTTTCTAACCAATCTTTCTTTCTTTCTAACTAATCTTTCTTCTTTCTTTCTTTCTTTCTTCTTTCTTTCTTTCTTTCTTTCTTTCTTTCTAACTAAACTTTCTTCGTTCTTTCTTTCTAACTAATCTTTCTTCTTTCTTTCTTTCTTTCTAACTAATCTTTCTTCTTTCTTTCTTTCTTTCTAACTAATCTTTCTTCTTTCTTTCTTTCTTTCTTTCTAACTAATCTTTCTTCTTTCTTTCTTTCTTTATTACTTTCTTTCTTTCTAACTAGTCTTTCTTTCTTTCTTTCTTTATTACTTTCTTTCTTTCTAACTAGTCTTTCTTTCTTTCTTTCTAACTAATCTTTCTTCTTTCTTTCTTTCTTTCTAATCTTTCTTCTTTCTTTCTTTCTTTCTTACTATTCTTTTTTCTTTCTAACTAATCTATCTTTCTTTCTTTCAAACTAATCTTTCTTTCATTCTTTCTAACCAATCTTTCTTCTTTCTTTCTTTCATTCTTTCTTTCTTTCTTTCTAACTAATCTTTCTTCTTTCTTTCTTTCTTTCTTTCTTACTAATCTTTCTTTCTTTCTTTCTTTCTTTCTTTCTTTCTTTCTTTCTTTCTTTCTAACTAATCTTTCTTCTTTCTTTCTTTCTAACTATTCTTTCTTTCTTTCTAACTATTCTTTCTTTCTTTCTTACTAATCTTTCTTTATTTCTTTCTTTCTAACTAATCTTTCTTTCAGTGAAACCAATCTTTCTGTCTATCTAACTAATCTTTATTCTTTCCTTCTTTCTTTTTTTCTTTCTTTCTAACTAATCTTTCTTTCTTTCTAACTAATCTTTCTTCTTTCTTTCTTTCTTTCTTTCTAACTAATCTTTCTTCTTTCTTTCTTTCTAACTAATTTTCTTCTTTCTTTTTTTCTTTCTTTCTTTCTTTCTTTCTTTCTTTCTTTCTTTCTTTCTAACTAATCTTTCTTTCTTTCTTTCTAACTAGTCTTTCTTTCTTTCTTTCTTTCTTTCTTTCTTTCTAACTAATCTTTATTCTTTCCTTCTTTCTTTTTTTCTTTCTTTCAAACTAATCTTTCTTCTTTCTTTCTTTCTTTCTAACTAGTCTTTCTTTCTTTCTTTCTTTCTTTCTTTCTAACTAATCTTTCTTTCTTTCTTTATTACTTTCTTTCTTTCTAACTAGTCTTTCTTTCTTTCTTTCTTTCTTTATTACTTTCTTTCTTTCTAACTAATCTTTCTTTCTTTCTTTCTTTCTAACTAATCTTTCTTCTTTCTTTCTTTCTTTATTACTTTCTTTCTTTCTAACTAGTCTTTCTTTCTTTCTTTCTAACTAATCTTTCTTTCTTTCTAACTAATCTTTCTTTCTTTCTTTCTAACTAGTCTTTCTTTCTTTCTTTCTAACTAATCTTTCTTTCTTTCTTTCTTTCTTTCTAACTAGTCTTTCTTTCTTTCTTTCTAACTAATCTTTCTTCTTTCTTTCTTTCTTTCTTTCTTTCTTTCTTTATTACTTTCTTTCTTTCTAACTAGTCTTTCTTTCTTTCTTTCTTTCTTTCTAACTAGTCTTTCTTTCTTTCTTTCTAACTAATCTTTCTTCTTTCTTTCTTTCTTTCTTTCTTTCTTTCTTTCTTTCTTTCTTTCTTTATTACTTTCTTTCTTTCTAACTAGTCTTTCTTTCTTTCTTTCTAACTAATCTTTCTTCTTTCTTTCTTTCTAGCTAATCTTTCTTTCAGTGAAACCAATCTTTCTGTCTATCTAACTAATCTTTATTCTTTCCTTCTTTCTTTTTTTCTTTCTTTCTAACTAATCTTTCTTCTTTCTTTCTTTCTAACTATTCTTTCTTTCTTTCTAACTAATCTTTCTTCTTTCTTTCTTTCTAACTAATCTTTCTTCTTTCTTTCTTTCTAGCTAATCTTTCTTTCTTTCTTTCTAACTAATCTTTCTTTCTTTCTAACTAATCTTTCTTTCTTTCTAACTAATCTTTCTTTCAGTGAAACCAATCTTTCTGTCTATCTAACTAATCTTTATTCTTTCCTTCTTTCTTTTTTTCTTTCTTTCTAACTAATCTTTCTTCTTTCTTTCTTTCTAACTATTCTTTCTTTCTTTCTAACTAATCTTTCTTCTTTCTTTCTTTCTTTCTAACTAATCTTTTTTCTTTCTTTCTTTCTTTCTTACTAATCTTTCTTCTTTCTTTCTTTCTTTCTAACTAATCTTTCTTTCTTTCTTTCTTTCTAACTAATCTTTCTTCTTTCTTTCTTTCTAGCTAATCTTTCTTTCTTTCTTTCTAACTAATCTATCTTTCTTTCTAACTAATCTTTCTTTCTTTCTAACTAATCTTTCTTCTTTCTTTCTTTCTTTCTAACTAATCTTTCTTCTTTCTTTCTTTCTTTCTTACTAATCTTTCTTCTTTCTTTCTTTCTTTATTACTTTCTTTCTTTCTAACTAGTCTTTCTTTCTTTCTTTCTTTCTTTATTACTTTCTTTCTTTCTAACTATTCTTTCTTTCTTTCTAACTAATCTTTCTTCTTTCTAACTATTCTTTCTTCTTTCTTTCTTTCTTTCTTTCTAGCTAATCTTTCTTCTTTCTTTCTTTCTTTCTAACTAATCCTTCTGTCTATCTAACTAATCTTTCTTTTCTTTTCTAACTAATCCATCTATCCGACTTCAAACTACTTTAAACGTCTCCAAACTCTCTGGTCCGGCTTTCTCAAGCCAACTTAAAGTTTGTCTCATCAAACTTTTTTTCTAGTTGCAGTAATAGCATGCTTTAGCACTTAGCTAAGTGTTTGCTAGCATGTTTCTAGTATGTTGCTAGCATGTTTAACACTTGCTGGCACTTTTTTATATATTATTAGGAGTCCACAACAGTGTTAAACATGTCACTTCCTGTTGCCAGCAGGTGGCGCTATGACTGTAACTGAATATGAGCATGGACATGTGTTCAGGACAGAACTCTTATCAAACGTGTGAAGTTTGGGGCAGATTGGACATTGTTTGCCTGAGTTACAGCAATTTCCTGTTTCATGGCGAAACATCGAAATTTGTCAGGCCGCCGAGGACACGCCCTTCGACGAAAAAACAAGATCTTCGCAATTTAACGTCGCAAAGGCCTTAATATTACACTCACCAAATTTGAAGATGATCAGATTAAAACTGTTGGAGGAGTTAGTTAAAGTACGAGGCCTGAAAATGGCAAAAACTGCACACAAATCAGAGAGGAAGATCAAAATGGCTGACTTCCTGTTGTGTTTAGTGATACGCACCAAGAGACTTTTTTGTAGGTATTGGGTCATTACATGCATGTACCTATTAGGAGTCCAGAACGGTGTTAAACGTCACTTCCTGTTGCCAGCAGGCGGCGCTATGACTATAACTGAATATGAGCATGGACATGTGTTTAGGAGATAACTTTTATCAAACGTGTGAAGTTTGGGGCAGATTGGACATTGCCTTCTTGAGTAACAACAACTTCCTGTTTCATTGCATTAGCATGCTTTAGCACTTAGCTAAGAATTTCTAGCATGTTTTAACATGTTTCTAACATGTTTATAACTCAATGGCATATTTAATATGTTGCTAGTACTGCATCACAGTGTTAAACATGTCACTTCCTGTTTCCAGTAGGTGGCGCTATTACTATAACTGAATATTGTCACGTAGATGTGTTCAGGCCATGACTCTTATCAAACGTGTGAAGTTTGGAGAATATTTGATATTCCATGCCTGAGTTACAGCAAATTCCTATTTAATTGCAGTAATAGCATGATTTAGCACTTAGCTAAGTGTTTGCTAGCATGTTTTAGCATGTTTCTAGTATGTTGCTAGCATGTTTAGCACTTGCTGGCACTTTTTTACATGTTATTAGGAGTCCACAACAGTGTTAAACATGTCATTTCCTGTTGCCAGCAGGTGGCGCTATGACTGTAACTGAATATGAGGATGAACATGTGTTCAGGACAGAACTCTTATCAAACGTGTGAAGTTTGGGGCAGATTGGACATTGTTTGCCTGAGTTACAGCAACTTCCTGTTTCATGGCGAAACATCGAAATATGTCAGGCCGCCGAGGACACGCCCTTCGACGAAAACTCAAGATCTTCGCAATTTAACGTCGCAAAGGCCTTAAGATTACACTCACCAAATTGGAAGATGATCGGATTAAAACTGTAGGAGGAGTTCGTTAAAGTACGAGGCCTGAAAATGGCAAAAACTGCACAAAAATCTGAGAGGAAGTTCAAAATGGCTGACTTCCTGTTGTGTTTAGGGCTATCCTCCAAGAGACTTTTTTGTAGGTATTGGGCCATTACATGTATGTACCGAATTTCGTACACGTACGTGAAACGTAGCGGGAGGCGCACTCCGTTCAACATTTATAGGTGGCGCTATCGAGCCATTTTGCCCCGCCCAATTCTGAAACATATATCAGATGTAAATTTTCGCCAGTTCTGACGCGTGTGCAAATTTTCGTGAGTTTTCGTGCATGTTTAGGCCCTCAAAAATGCGATTCATTGCGGAGAAGTATAATAATAAATATAGCTGCGAGCAGCGATTACGGGCCCAAGCCGGTGGCACCGCAACCCCGGTGCCTTTAGTTACCTAAAGGCACCGGAGTGGCGGTGCCGCCGGCTTTGGCCCTTCATCGCTGCTCGCAGCTATATTCATATATATATATATATATATATATATATATATATATATATATATATATATAAACAAGCCGGTGGCACCGCCACCCCGGTGCCTTTATATATATATATATATATATGTCTACATTGTTCAATCACGCCTCACACACACACACACACTTTTGCAGAGCCCACACCAATGCAAGCTCTATAGCACACATCTTCTCAAAGGTCAAAGCGGAGTTACGATATTGCCCGTCATGCACAGTAACCGTAAAGGCACCGGGGTGGCGGTGCCACCGGCTTGTTTATATATATATATATATATCGTATTATTCTAACTTGTAAAAAACTATTAACTTTTGTTAATATTCAACCATTTCACAACTAACTTTTTTCCATAGATCAAACACAACATAATTATATGGTGGACTGAAACAAAAATTATTAATTAAATAAAATTATTGTTTTCCTCTGAAATAGCAAAAGCATCACACACTAGCTGTACCTGCTCTAAATAAAAAAGAGTAATTCAATAAAAATACAAAATCGAACTAAATAAAATAAATTATTACAAAAACAAAATCAAACCAAAGAAAATATATCTTCGAAAAAAAAAGCGAGTGTCATGAGGAAAGGCGCCTCAGGAATCGTCAGGATTAACTCCATGTGTAAGGAATTTTGATTGATTTTATTTGTCACTTGAAAATTATTGTTAAATGTGTGCCTGCATAACTTTAATAAGATTTATTTTCTTTGATTTGATTTTGTTTTATATAATTTATTTATTTCGATTTTGTATTTTTATTTAAATACTATTATTTATTTAGAGCAGGTACAGCTAAGTGTGCGATGCTTTTGCTATTTCAGAGGGAAAAAAACACATTTTATTTCAAAAAGGCTTTTCAATTAAATAAAATGTTCAAGCTTTGTTTTCGTTTTATTATTTTGTTTGTTTTAAGCTTTGTTTAATTTATATTGTTAATCATCTGACACAAAACAAATGCATAAAGTATCATTTTAACTTTTAAAAAACTATTAACATTTGTTAATAGTACATTGCCTGTCTTTTGTTAATAGGACAAAACATAGTTATTATATTTTATAATATTTTATAAATATATAAAATAAACATTTGTAATGAAATCGTTCAAAAAAATGATATTAGCATTGTTTTAAACTTTGAAACAGAAGTAGCGCAATGCCTGGCCACTCCCGCGCCGCCTCCTTTTCACAATCCGAGGGAACCATCTCCGGAATATTAACCTCACTCCTAGAAGTCCAATTCTCATTATTCATGCCTCTTACCTGGGATTGATTGCACACACACACACACACACACACACACACACGCACGCACGCACTCACACGCACACACACACACACACACGTGTCAAGTCACTTACATTTTAGATGCAATATTGACTGTTCTTCTGTTTCAGCAGCGAAAATAGTTAAACAAAGATCACAGCAGAACCATTGCATCTCACAGCAACGTGTTTTCTCATTACTGAATGATTCAGCATTTTGAACAAATTGGTTGACTCAAAGATTCAATGACCAATCCATAAACATCTGTCTCATTCATGAATGACTCAGTCGTTCAAACGAATCGTTTGAACGAATGAATCAATGACCCGCTCATTAAGACGGTCGCCTGGCGACACCTAGTGACGGTTTAGTGTTATTTGATTATACACTCAAAATATTCCACAACAAATCCTTTAAATTTAATGATATTCAGAACAGAACACAAATAAAAAAATAACTATAATAAAGCCAAAACGAAATAATTTAAAACAAAAGTAAAAGTAAGTGGTGTTAGGCTCACGTAAATCTCTCTTTAGAATCTAAATGTTGCAACATTTGCGATGTATTTGGATGCTAAACTATTCTTTATTACAGGCTTTGTACTTCACTCACGTTCCAATATCGACGGAAAAAATCATCCTCTTCACTTGTGCAAAAATGTGCTTGGAAAAATCACAGTGGAGCGGTGCTTACTGTGAATGATACAAATTGTACTACTGACTATTTCAACATAGCAGTGTAATTTGTATATGTTAGGTTGAATGTTTTATTATTGTGTGTGTGTGTGTGTGTGTGTTTGTGTGTGTGTGTGTGCGTGTGTGTGTGTGTGTGTGTGTGTGTGTGTGTGTGTGTGTGTGTGTGTGTGTGTCAGTGTGTGTGTGGGGGTCTGGGTGGCTCAGCGCGATTGAACAGTGAAACATACTCCGTCATTTTCTTCATACAGGACATCATTCAAACGTCAAAGTGTTTACTTATATTTGTGTACACTCGCAATTAAACACAACATTGTGTTTTTGTTAAATAAATTAAAGTAATACGTCCCCCGAAATGGCGCTAATTTTAAAATGAAACTAAAATGCTCACGGCTGCACGGGCATTCATAACTCTGCGCGCCCACGGTGAGGGACGAGCAGAACAGAGCGAACGTTGTTTAGTTCATTCCTACTTCCATAGGAATTAATTGAAAAAGCTCACTCTACTCTGCACCATTATTAATGAATTGTGCAGACGTCCTTATTTTACTTTCGCTTTTTACCTGATTTTGAACACAAGAGGGCAGTATAACACTATGTATGATTTGGAAAAAATTTTTTTTTGACTAAACAACCATTCTGGCTGTTTTTAAACTTAAACATTATTCTCTAATTGCTCTCACCATGCCCGTTTCTGAAACTCTGCACATGTCTACTGTCTAATAAATGTGATGTGTCTGTCGGGTTTCATGCAATTTCAAGTATGTTAAGAGTCTCAAAAGCATCAACAAAGAATAATAAAGTTTGATGCGTTGCCACGGCAACAGTATCTAAGATATCAATAATCCTTTCTCAGGTCTACATCTGCCGTGTGTCTACATTATACACATAAAGTTTGAAGCAAATTGGGTAAAAATAAGAGGGTGATTTCAAAGCCTTTAGGAAGTGACACACTTCCTGCTGCCAGTTGGTGGCGCTATAACTTTGACTCACAATAGTCACATCCATGTGATCGGACTCTTACAGCGAACACACTGCTGAAGTTTCATCAAGATCAGTTAATGTATGCAGAAGTTATAACACACTTCCTGTTTCCTTTATTCGCCATAAATTCGTTTCCTCGCCACAGCCAAACCGTTCGAGATATCAAAAATCCCCTGGCAACTTTTCATCCTCAATGTCTTGACTTCATGCTGACCGAGTTTCGTGGCGATTGGTTGAATTCTCTAGGAGGAGTATATCGAATTCCAGGGGCATACGCTTCCAAACAAACCATAATAGCCGACTTCCTGTTGGGCTGGGGTAAAAAGTAAAAGTACAAAGGATATATGAATCGATGAGATCTATATGTGTACCGAGTTTCATATTATTACATTCAAGCGTGTTTGATTTATGGACCAAGTTTTCGGACCCCGTTCCAGGGGGCACTGTCGAGCCCCCCTGCCACGCCCGGGTACCAGCTTCAGCCCGGCCCTGATGGCCACGGGTTCTGACCCGTGTGCAAAGTTTCAAGAGTTTTTGAGCACGTTAAGGGCCCCCAAAGTGCGCTGAGAGTCTCAAAAGTATCCAAAAAGAATATTAAAGTTTGATGCGTTGTCACGGCAACAGCATCTAAGATATCAACAATCCTTTCACAGGTCTAAATCTGGCGTGTGTCTACATTATACACATCAAGTTTGAAGCAAATCGGGTAAAGCCTGTTTGATTTATGGACCAAGTTTTCGGACCCCATTCCAGGGGGCGCTGTCGAGCCCCCCTGCCACGCCCGGGTACCAGCTTCAGCCCGGCCCTGATGGCCGCGGTTTCTGACCCGTGTGCAAAGTTTCAAGAGTTTTTGAGCACGTTAAGGGCCCCAAAAGTGCGCTAAGAATCTCAAAAGTATCCAAAAAGAATATTAAAGTTTGATGCGTTGTCACGGCAACAGCATCTAAGATATCAACAATCCTTTCACAGGTCTACATCTGGCTTGTGTCTACATTATACACATCAAGTTTGAAGCAAATAGGGTAAAGCGTGTTGGATATATGGACCAAATTGTCTGACCCGTTCAAGGGGGCGCTGTCGAGCCCCCCTGCCACGCCCGGGTACCAGCTTCAGCCTGGCCCTGATGGCCGCGGGTTTTGTCCCGTGTGCAAAGTTTCAAGAGTTTTCGAGCACGTTAAGAACCCCAAAAGTGCCCGAAAGCATAAAAAAGCATGAAAAAGCTTAAAAAAAGGAATATTAATGTTTGATGCATTGCCATGGCAACAGTATCTAAGATATCAATAATCCTTTCACAGGTCTACATCTGGCGTGTGTCTACATTATGCACATGAAGTTTGAAGCAAATCGGGTAAAAATAAGAGGGTGATTTAAAAGCATTTTGAAAGTGACACACTTCCTGCTTCCAGTTGGTGGCGCTATAACTTTGACTCACAATAGTCACATCCATGTGATCGGGCTCTTACAACGAACACACTGCTGAAGTTTCATCAAGATTAGTTAATGTATGCAGTAGTTATAACACACTTCCTGTTTCACGTTTCTCGCCATAATTTCGTTTACTCGCCACGGCCAAACCGTTCGAGATATCAAAAATCCCCTGGCAATTTTTCATCCTCAGTGTCTTGACTTCATGCTGACCGAGTTTCGTGCCGTGTGTTTGAATTCTCTAGGAGGAGTATTTCACATTCCATTGCATGTGTTTTCCAAACAACCCTTAATAGCCGACTTCCTGTTGGGCTGGGGTAAAAAGTAAGAGCATGAAGTATATATGAACCGATGAGATCTATATGTGTACTGAGTTTCATATTATTACATGCAAGCGTGTTTGATTTATGGACCAAGTGTTCAAACCCCGTTCCAGGGGGCGCTGTCGAGCCCCCCTGCCACGCCCGGGTACCAGCTTCAGCCCGGCCCTGATGGC
>JAROOI010000029.1:2797500-2890000 GCA_030578255.1 Tiaroga cobitis | reverse complement strand
TTGATTTATGGACCAAGTGTTCAAACCCCGTTCCAGGGGGCGCTGTCGAGCCCCCCTGCCACGCCCGGGTACCAGCTTCAGCCCGGCCCTGATGGCCGCGGGTTCTGAGATGTGTGCAAAGTTTCAAGAGTTTTCGAGCACGTTAAGGCCCCCAAAAGTGCCCAAAAGGTAGTAAAATAATAATAATAAATATAGCTGCGAGCAGCGATTGCGGGCCCAAGCCGGTGGCACCGCAACCCCGGTGCCGGAGTGGCGGTTCCGCCGGCTTTGGCCCTTCATCGCTGCTCGCAGCTATATTTATATATATATATATATATATATATATATATATATATATATAAACAAGCCGGTGGCACTGCCACCCCGGTGCCTTAAGGGTTACTGTGCACGACGTGCAAAAACGTAACCCCGCTTTCACTGTCGCCCTACGGTCCCATGGATTTAACGGACACATGAAATAAGTACACAAGACCGAAAATTGATATGAACTGTACCATTTTGGACAGGGACTATGATCGTGAATCACAATAGCCACATATATGAGATCATTTAAATTTAGAATCATTTTTAATGTCATAGGACATACATGGGCAATATACGGCCCGGGGGCCGGGGCCGGATCCGGCCCGCATAGCGCTTCAATCCGGCCCCCGCGATGCGATCGCAATTTGGATGAAACACACGCCGAAATAAACATGCGTGACACAAAACAATCTTTAACTTAGGTGGCAAATATGTTTTAGTAATTCTGTGAATTACACTGCGCAAACCAAAATTAATACTACCCACCGGATGAAGGGTTGTCTCTGTCTCCACATAACATAAAATATTCATTTTATTTTATTTTTCGTGTTCGCATTTATGAGGAAAAACAATGTTACAGACGTGTTCTCCGTTACGGACGTGAGCGCTCTGAAAGCGGCACTAAAAGATGCTTTAAAACTTTCACAAAGACATCAAACAGAAAGCACAAAACAAAGCACAAAACCTTTCTTTGAAGTGAATTTCGTTTTGTATTAATTGTATCTTAATTTTAATCAATGTTTCATCAACCAATTGCCTGTATTTAATCAATAAGAAGTAAATATAGCAGACAATATAGAGATAATCACGAAACATTAATAATGAGATAATCACGCCGGCGCGTGAACTGGAGCTCGTCTCATAAATGAACCGAAACTCAGCATATAAAGTAGCCTACTTGCCTCACATGTCTACTTTTAAACTGAACAATTCAAAACGAAAGAAAACAGACTACAGACTGCTCTCTGCTTATGTAATCCTTATGAAATGTGCATTTCTCTCTGGCGCGTTCACTAGGCTACTGAAGATCGCGAGTCAGCATCGTCAACTTCATCTTAGCCGACAATGACAAAGAAAACACTTATTTATTAATAAACAATTAAAATATCTCCTTGCTATATTTTACATATTCATAATCATTACTTTTGCTGGTTTTGCCAGTCATGTATTCTGCAACGAAATATGTTTTGAAAGTATCCTTCCCAACACTGGAAGTCTGTATGTTAATTAGGGATGGGCATTTTTCAAAAATATTGCATTCGAATATTCGGGCTCATAAAAATCAAATATTCGTTTATTTAAATGACATTTAACGAAAAAGATGTTATTTTTTAAGTTTTTTTTTTTTTTACGTTTTTGTCACCATTTCTTTTAGTTGAAAACATTAAACATTAGGCCTATGTGTAAACAAAAAATATAAAAAATAAAAGCATTAATAAAAGAATGCTCAAGCAGCGCGAACGGGAAAAAAACGCCTAATAAAGCGGTTGCGCCAGATATCGTACAGAACGTACACACACTCGAGTCAGCATATGATTATCGTGTTTATATTGTTTCATGTTTATATAGAGAAAAACAATATCCACATGCAGGGGCGCCTGCATGTGGATGAAAAAAAAAATATGATTTACAATTACTGCTTTGGTTGCATTCTGGTGGAATTATTAATAGTACATTAGATATGACAAAATACCTTCATAGCGGTAAACAGAGTATCTTCAATTGGTACCGAGTGGCATAAGACTTGATAAACGCGCGTTCAAAATGATCACGATAAAACAGGTGCTCGCGCACATTCGGCCTGGGGACTGGTTTATAGTAGCCTGTATTCGTGTTCGAAGGTGTCATCTCCTCATACGTTCACGAAAAGTACGAAGTACGAACGCAGTGCTTTCCATCTTGAGATTCAGTGGGGGGCGCACTCTGGACAGCTATATAGTGTCTTATTATTCTAAATAATTGAATATATTGATCAAATTTACAAATTGAAAATGAAAGATGAAGCATACATTTAATAAGACTAGACTAGGGGTGCCTTGCATTACAATATGCAGATTTAAATATACCACCGTCAATTTGATGTGTGTGTGTATAATAAAATCATTTAGTCACTTCAATTATAACTTGAACGTGTTTGCTTACTAAATTGTGAGCAAAACGAAAGTTGCAGCAAAGATCAGCAACAGGAGTCAAAATTCATTAATCACGAGAGTGAAGAGCTGACTGAAAAAAATGATGACGGAATATTTTGTGTAAAAGTGCCTATTTAAGCGAATCTGTCATTTACTCTTTTGTTGTTGTGTTTTCCCTGAAAACCGGAAGCAATCGCCCCCGATATGGCGCTAATTTTAAAGTGACACTAAAAAGTATGCGGCTGCACTGACATTCATAATGGTGCGCGTCCATGGCGACGAGCAAGCAAAACAGAGCGAACGTTTTTTCATTTCTACTTCCATAGAAATTCATTCGAATTTCATTAATCACGAGTCGAGAGTGAGCGTCTCTCTCTGCTGTGTTATGCTGCATCACACGGGCATTCATAACGCTGCGCGTCCACGACGATGAGCGAGCAGAACAGAGTGAACGTTTTTTAGTTCATTCCTACTTCCATATAGGAATTCCCTCGAGCGCTCTGCACGCGCCACCATTATCAATGTCCGTGTGGACGTCCGCGATCGAACAGTGGAAACATTGGCTACTCCGTCATTTTATTCAAGAAGATCATTCAAACTGCAAAGTGTTTACTTATTTTTGGATACTCGCAATCAAACACAACATTGTGATTTTGTAAAATACATTCAAGAAATCCGCCCCCGAAATGGGGCTTCTTTTAAAATGAAACGAAAATGCTTACAGCTGCACGTCTTGTGGAGACGTCCGTTACTTTCGCTTTCAAGTTAGCGATTTTAAAGCCCCCAGCGGAGTCACGGTGGGAAAATATTCCCATAGTAGCATCAATTGGCCTACCTGATTTTGAACACAAGAGGGCAGTAAAGCACTATGAATGATTTGTATTTTTTTATTTTTTTGGCTAAACAACCATTCTGGCTGTTTTTAAACTTAAACATAAATCTTAAATTGAAAAAAAGGAATACAATGGGTTTAGTTCTAATATTAGTATAATTTTATAGAAAAATAAATGGTGTATAATTACATTTTAGAAAGATATGAGACATTTCCTGATTCTTTTTTTGACATAATCCCTCGCCATAGAAAAAACGTTTGAGATATTCAATATCCGTTCACAATTTAGCATCTTTAATGTATTTTCATCAAGTTGAAAAAGTTTTGTAACTGTAGATGAAACTAACCCCCCCCCCACACACACACACACACACTTTTGTCACAAAAGGTGGCGCTACTGAGCCCCTGCACTACGCCCGTTTCTGAAACTTTGCACATGTCTACTGGCTAATAAATGTGATCTGTCTGTCAAGTTTCATGCAATTTTAAGCAATTTCAGGCATGCTAAGAGTCTCAAAAGCATCCAAAAAGAATATTAAAGTTTGATGCGTTGCCATGGCAACAGTATCTAAGATATCAATAATCCTTTCACAGGTCTACATCTGCCGTGTATTTACATTATACACATCAAGTTTGAAGCAAATCGGGTAAAAATAAGAGGGTGATTTCAAAGTATTTTGAAAGTGACACACTTCCTGCTGCCAGTTGGTGGCGCTATAACTTTGACTCACAATAGTCACATCCATGTGATCGGCCTCTTACAGCGAACACACTGTTGAAGTTTCATCAAGATCAGTTAATGTATGCAGAAGTTATAACACACTTCCTGTTTCCATTATTCGCCATAAATTCGTTTCCTCGTCACGGCCAAACCGTTCGAGATATCAGAAATCCCCTGGCAATTTTTCATCCTCAATGTCTTGACATCATGCTGACCGAGTTTCGTTGCGATTGGTTGAATTCTCTAGGAGGAGTATATCGAATTCCAGGGGCATACGCTTTCAAACAAACCATAATAGCCGACTTCCTGTTGGGCTGGGGTAAAAAGTAAAAGTACAAAGGATATATGAATCGATGAGATCTATATGTGTACCGAGTTTCATATTATTACATTCAAGCGTGTTTGATTTATGGACCAAGTTTTCGGACCCCGTTCCAGGGGGCACTGTCGAGCCCCCCTGCCACGCCCGGGTACCAGCTTCAGCCCGGCCCTGATGGCCACGGGTTCTGACCCGTGTGCAAAGTTTCAAGAGTTTTTGAGCACGTTAAGGGCCCCCAAAGTGCGCTGAGAGTCTCAAAAGTATCCAAAAAGAATATTAAAGTTTGATGCGTTGTCACGGCAACAGCATCTAAGATATCAACAATCCTTTCACAAGTCTAAATCTGGCGTGTGTCTACATTATACACATCAAGTTTGAAGCAAATCGGGTAAAGCCTGTTTGATTTATGGACCAAGTTTTCGGACCCCATTCCAGGGGGCGCTGTCGAGCCCCCCTGCCACGCCCGGGTACCAGCTTCAGCCCGGCCCTGATGGCCGCGGTTTCTGACCCGTGTGCAAAGTTTCAAGAGTTTTTGAGCACGTTAAGGGCCCCAAAAGTGCGCTAAGAATCTCAAAAGTATCCAAAAAGAATATTAAAGTTTGATGCGTTGTCACGGCAACAGCATCTAAGATATCAACAATCCTTTCACAGGTCTACATCTGGCTTGTGTCTACATTATACACATCAAGTTTGAAGCAAATAGGGTAAAGCGTGTTGGATATATGGACCAAATTGTCTGACCCGTTCAAGGGGGCGCTGTCGAGCCCCCCTGCCACGCCCGGGTACCAGCTTCAGCCTGGCCCTGATGGCCGCGGGTTTTGTCCCGTGTGCAAAGTTTCAAGAGTTTTCGAGCACGTTAAGAACCCCAAAAGTGCCCGAAAGCATAAAAAAGCATGAAAAAGCTTAAAAAAAGGAATATTAATGTTTGATGCATTGCCATGGCAACAGTATCTAAGATATCAATAATCCTTTCACAGGTCTACATCTGGCGTGTGTCTACATTATGCACATGAAGTTTGAAGCAAATCGGGTAAAAATAAGAGGGTGATTTAAAAGCATTTTGAAAGTGACACACTTCCTGCTTCCAGTTGGTGGCGCTATAACTTTGACTCACAATAGTCACATCCATGTGATCGGGCTCTTACAACGAACACACTGCTGAAGTTTCATCAAGATTAGTTAATGTATGCAGTAGTTATAACACACTTCCTGTTTCACGTTTCTCGCCATAATTTCGTTTACTCGCCACGGCCAAACCGTTCGAGATATCAAAAATCCCCTGGCAATTTTTCATCCTCAGTGTCTTGACTTCATGCTGACCGAGTTTCGTGCCGTGTGTTTGAATTCTCTAGGAGGAGTATTTCACATTCCATTGCATGTGTTTTCCAAACAACCCTTAATAGCCGACTTCCTGTTGGGCTGGGGTAAAAAGTAAGAGCATGAAGTATATATGAACCGATGAGATCTATATGTGTACTGAGTTTCATATTATTACATGCAAGCGTGTTTGATTTATGGACCAAGTGTTCAAACCCCGTTCCAGGGGGCGCTGTCGAGCCCCCCTGCCACGCCCGGGTACCAGCTTCAGCCCGGCCCTGATGGCCGCGGGTTCTGAGATGTGTGCAAAGTTTCAAGAGTTTTCGAGCACGTTAAGGCCCCCAAAAGTGCCCAAAAGGTAGTAAAATAATAATAATAATAATAATAATAATAAATATAGCTGCGAGCAGCGATTACGGGCCCAAGCCGGTGGCACCGCAACCCCGGTGCCTTTAGTTACCTAAAGGCACCGGAGTGGCGGTGCCGCCGGCTTTGGCCCTTCATCGCTGCTCGCAGCTATATTCATATATATATATATATATATATATATATATATATATATATATATATATAAACAAGCCGGTGGCACCGCCACCCCGGTGCCTTTATATATATATATATATATATGTCTACATTGTTCAATCACGCCTCACACACACACACACACTTTTGCAGAGCCCACACCAATGCAAGCTCTATAGCACACATCTTCTCAAAGGTCAAAGCGGAGTTACGATATTGCCCGTCATGCACAGTAACCGTAAAGGCACCGGGGTGGCGGTGCCACCGGCTTGTTTATATATATATATATATCGTATTATTCTAACTTGTAAAAAACTATTAACTTTTGTTAATATTCAACCATTTCACAACTAACTTTTTTCCATAGATCAAACACAACATAATTATATGGTGGACTGAAACAAAAATTATTAATTAAATAAAATTATTGTTTTCCTCTGAAATAGCAAAAGCATCACACACTAGCTGTACCTGCTCTAAATAAAAAAGAGTAATTCAATAAAAATACAAAATCGAACTAAATAAAATAAATCTTCGAAAAAAAAAGCGAGTGTCATGAGGAAAGGCGCCTCAGGAATCGTCAGGATTAACTCCATGTGTAAGGAATTTTGATTGATTTTATTTGTCACTTGAAAATTATTGTTAAATGTGTGCCTGCATAACTTTAATAAGATTTATTTTCTTTGATTTGATTTTGTTTTATATAATTTATTTATTTCGATTTTGTATTTTTATTTAAATACTATTATTTATTTAGAGCAGGTACAGCTAAGTGTGCGATGCTTTTGCTATTTCAGAGGGAAAAAAACACATTTTATTTCAAAAAGGCTTTTCAATTAAATAAAATGTTCAAGCTTTGTTTTCGTTTTATTATTTTGTTTGTTTTAAGCTTTGTTTAATTTATATTGTTAATCATCTGACACAAAACAAATGCATAAAGTATCATTTTAACTTTTAAAAAACTATTAACATTTGTTAATAGTACATTGCCTGTCTTTTGTTAATAGGACAAAACATAGTTATTATATTTTATAATATTTTATAAATATATAAAATAAACATTTGTAATGAAATCGTTCAAAAAAATGATATTAGCATTGTTTTAAACTTTGAAACAGAAGTAGCGCAATGCCTGGCCACTCCCGCGCCGCCTCCTTTTCACAATCCGAGGGAACCATCTCCGGAATATTAACCTCACTCCTAGAAGTCCAATTCTCATTATTCATGCCTCTTACCTGGGATTGATTGCACACACACACACACACACACACACACACACGCACGCACGCACTCACACGCACGCACACACACACACACACACACACGTGTCAAGTCACTTACATTTTAGATGCAATATTGACTGTTCTTCTGTTTCAGCAGCGAAAATAGTTAAACAAAGATCACAGCAGAACCATTGCATCTCACAGCAACGTGTTTTCTCATTACTGAATGATTCAGCATTTTGAACAAATTGGTTGACTCAAAGATTCAATGACCAATCCATAAACATCTGTCTCATTCATGAATGACTCAGTCGTTCAAACGAATCGTTTGAACGAATGAATCAATGACCCGCTCATTAAGACGGTCGCCTGGCGACACCTAGTGACGGTTTAGTGTTATTTGATTATACACTCAAAATATTCCACAACAAATCCTTTAAATTTAATGATATTCAGAACAGAACACAAATAAAAAAATAACTATAATAAAGCCAAAACGAAATAATTTAAAACAAAAGTAAAAGTAAGTGGTGTTAGGCTCACGTAAATCTCTCTTTAGAATCTAAATGTTGCAACATTTGCGATGTATTTGGATGCTAAACTATTCTTTATTACAGGCTTTGTACTTCACTCACGTTCCAATATCGACGGAAAAAATCATCCTCTTCACTTGTGCAAAAATGTGCTTGGAAAAATCACAGTGGAGCGGTGCTTACTGTGAATGATACAAATTGTACTACTGACTATTTCAACATAGCAGTGTAATTTGTATATGTTAGGTTGAATGTTTTATTATTGTGTGTGTGTGTGTGTGTGTGTTGTGTGTGTGTGTGTGTGTGTGTGTGTGTGTGTGTGTGTGTGTGTGTGTGTGTCAGTGTGTGTGTGGGGGTCTGGGTGGCTCAGCGCGATTGAACAGTGAAACATACTCCGTCATTTTCTTCATACAGGACATCATTCAAACGTCAAAGTGTTTACTTATATTTGTGTACACTCGCAATTAAACACAACATTGTGTTTTTGTTAAATAAATTAAAGTAATATGTCCCCCGAAATGGCGCTAATTTTAAAATGAAACTAAAATGCTCACGGCTGCACGGGCATTCATAACTCTGCGCGCCCACGGTGAGGGACGAGCAGAACAGAGCGAACGTTGTTTAGTTCATTCCTACTTCCATAGGAATTAATTGAAAAAGCTCACTCTACTCTGCACCATTATTAATGAATTGTGCAGACGTCCTTATTTTACTTTCGCTTTTTACCTGATTTTGAACACAAGAGGGCAGTATAACACTATGTATGATTTGGAAAAAAAATTTTTTTGACTAAACAACCATTCTGGCTGTTTTTAAACTTAAACATTATTCTCTAATTGCTCTCACCATGCCCGTTTCTGAAACTCTGCACATGTCTACTGTCTAATAAATGTGATGTGTCTGTCGGGTTTCATGCAATTTCAAGTATGTTAAGAGTCTCAAAAGCATCAACAAAGAATAATAAAGTTTGATGCGTTGCCACGGCAACAGTATCTAAGATATCAATAATCCTTTCTTAGGTCTACATCTGCCGTGTGTCTACATTATACACATAAAGTTTGAAGCAAATTGGGTAAAAATAAGAGGGTGATTTCAAAGCCTTTAGGAAGTGACACACTTCCTGCTGCCAGTTGGTGGCGCTATAACTTTGACTCACAATAGTCACATCCATGTGATCGGACTCTTACAGCGAACACACTGCTGAAGTTTCATCAAGATCAGTTAATGTATGCAGAAGTTATAACACACTTCCTGTTTCCTTTATTCGCCATAAATTCGTTTCCTCGCCACAGCCAAACCGTTCGAGATATCAAAAATCCCCTGGCAACTTTTCATCCTCAATGTCTTGACTTCATGCTGACCGAGTTTCGTGGCGATTGGTTGAATTCTCTAGGAGGAGTATATCGAATTCCAGGGGCATACGCTTCCAAACAAACCATAATAGCCGACTTCCTGTTGGGCTGGGGTAAAAAGTAAAAGTACAAAGGATATATGAATCGATGAGATCTATATGTGTACCGAGTTTCATATTATTACATTCAAGCGTGTTTGATTTATGGACCAAGTTTTCGGACCCCGTTCCAGGGGGCACTGTCGAGCCCCCCTGCCACGCCCGAGTACCAGCTTCAGCCCGGCCCTGATGGCCACGGGTTCTGACCCGTGTGCAAAGTTTCAAGAGTTTTTGAGCACGTTAAGGGCCCCCAAAGTGCGCTGAGAGTCTCAAAAGTATCCAAAAAGAATATTAAAGTTTGATGCGTTGTCACGGCAACAGCATCTAAGATATCAACAATCCTTTCACAGGTCTAAATCTGGCGTGTGTCTACATTATACACATCAAGTTTGAAGCAAATCGGGTAAAGCCTGTTTGATTTATGGACCAAGTTTTCGGACCCCATTCCAGGGGGCGCTGTCGAGCCCCCCTGCCACGCCCGGGTACCAGCTTCAGCCCGGCCCTGATGGCCGCGGTTTCTGACCCGTGTGCAAAGTTTCAAGAGTTTTTGAGCACGTTAAGGGCCCCAAAAGTGCGCTAAGAATCTCAAAAGTATCCAAAAAGAATATTAAAGTTTGATGCGTTGTCACGGCAACAGCATCTAAGATATCAACAATCCTTTCACAGGTCTACATCTGGCTTGTGTCTACATTATACACATCAAGTTTGAAGCAAATAGGGTAAAGCGTGTTGGATATATGGACCAAATTGTCTGACCCGTTCAAGGGGGCGCTGTCGAGCCCCCCTGCCACGCCCGGGTACCAGCTTCAGCCTGGCCCTGATGGCCGCGGGTTTTGTCCCGTGTGCAAAGTTTCAAGAGTTTTCGAGCACGTTAAGAACCCCAAAAGTGCCCGAAAGCATAAAAAAGCATGAAAAAGCTTAAAAAAAGGAATATTAATGTTTGATGCATTGCCATGGCAACAGTATCTAAGATATCAATAATCCTTTCACAGGTCTACATCTGGCGTGTGTCTACATTATGCACATGAAGTTTGAAGCAAATCGGGTAAAAATAAGAGGGTGATTTAAAAGCATTTTGAAAGTGACACACTTCCTGCTTCCAGTTGGTGGCGCTATAACTTTGACTCACAATAGTCACATCCATGTGATCGGGCTCTTACAACGAACACACTGCTGAAGTTTCATCAAGATTAGTTAATGTATGCAGTAGTTATAACACACTTCCTGTTTCACGTTTCTCGCCATAATTTCGTTTACTCGCCACGGCCAAACCGTTCGAGATATCAAAAATCCCCTGGCAATTTTTCATCCTCAGTGTCTTGACTTCATGCTGACCGAGTTTCGTGCCGTGTGTTTGAATTCTCTAGGAGGAGTATTTCACATTCCATTGCATGTGTTTTCCAAACAACCCTTAATAGCCGACTTCCTGTTGGGCTGGGGTAAAAAGTAAGAGCATGAAGTATATATGAACCGATGAGATCTATATGTGTACTGAGTTTCATATTATTACATGCAAGCGTGTTTGATTTATGGACCAAGTGTTCAAACCCCGTTCCAGGGGGCGCTGTCGAGCCCCCCTGCCATGCCCGGGTACCAGCTTCAGCCCGGCCCTGATGGCCGCGGGTTCTGACCCGTGTGCAAAGTTTCAAGAGTTTTTGAACACGTTAAGGCCCCCAAAAGTGCCCAAAAGGTAGTAAAATAATAATAATAATAAATAAATATAGCTGCGAGCAGCGATTACGGGCCCAAGCCGGTGGCACCGCAACCCCGGTGCCTTTAGTTACCTAAAGGCACCGGAGTGGCGGTGCCGCCGGCTTTGGCCCTTCATCGCTGCTCGCAGCTATATTCATATATATATATATATATATATATATATATATATATATATAAACAAGCCGGTGGCACCGCCACCCCGGTGCCTTTATATATATATATATATATATGTCTACATTGTTCAATCACGCCTCACACACACACACACACTTTTGCAGAGCCCACACCAATGCAAGCTCTATAGCACACATCTTCTCAAAGGTCAAAGCGGAGTTACGATATTGCCCGTCATGCACAGTAACCGTAAAGGCACCGGGGTGGCGGTGCCACCGGCTTGTTTATATATATATATATATCGTATTATTCTAACTTGTAAAAAACTATTAACTTTTGTTAATATTCAACCATTTCACAACTAACTTTTTTCCATAGATCAAACACAACATAATTATATGGTGGACTGAAACAAAAATTATTAATTAAATAAAATTATTGTTTTCCTCTGAAATAGCAAAAGCATCACACACTAGCTGTACCTGCTCTAAATAAAAAAGAGTAATTCAATAAAAATACAAAATCGAACTAAATAAAATAAATTATTACAAAAACAAAATCAAACCAAAGAAAATATATCTTCGAAAAAAAAAGCGAGTGTCATGAGGAAAGGCGCCTCAGGAATCGTCAGGATTAACTCCATGTGTAAGGAATTTTGATTGATTTTATTTGTCACTTGAAAATTATTGTTAAATGTGTGCCTGCATAACTTTAATAAGATTTATTTTCTTTGATTTGATTTTGTTTTATATAATTTATTTATTTCGATTTTGTATTTTTATTTAAATACTATTATTTATTTAGAGCAGGTACAGCTAAGTGTGCGATGCTTTTGCTATTTCAGAGGGAAAAAAACACATTTTATTTCAAAAAGGCTTTTCAATTAAATAAAATGTTCAAGCTTTGTTTTCGTTTTATTATTTTGTTTGTTTTAAGCTTTGTTTAATTTATATTGTTAATCATCTGACACAAAACAAATGCATAAAGTATCATTTTAACTTTTAAAAAACTATTAACATTTGTTAATAGTACATTGCCTGTCTTTTGTTAATAGGACAAAACATAGTTATTATATTTTATAATATTTTATAAATATATAAAATAAACATTTGTAATGAAATCGTTCAAAAAAATGATATTAGCATTGTTTTAAACTTTGAAACAGAAGTAGCGCAATGCCTGGCCACTCCCGCGCCGCCTCCTTTTCACAATCCGAGGGAACCATCTCCGGAATATTAACCTCACTCCTAGAAGTCCAATTCTCATTATTCATGCCTCTTACCTGGGATTGATTGCACACACACACACACACACACAAACACACGCACGCACGCACTCACACGCACACACACACACACACACACACACACACACGTGTCAAGTCACTTACATTTTAGATGCAATATTGACTGTTCTTCTGTTTCAGCAGCGAAAATAGTTAAACAAAGATCACAGCAGAACCATTGCATCTCACAGCAACGTGTTTTCTCATTACTGAATGATTCAGCATTTTGAACAAATTGGTTGACTCAAAGATTCAATGACCAATCCATAAACATCTGTCTCATTCATGAATGACTCAGTCGTTCAAACGAATCGTTTGAACGAATGAATCAATGACCCGCTCATTAAGACGGTCGCCTGGCGACACCTAGTGACGGTTTAGTGTTATTTGATTATACACTCAAAATATTCCACAACAAATCCTTTAAATTTAATGATATTCAGAACAGAACACAAATAAAAAAATAACTATAATAAAGCCAAAACGAAATAATTTAAAACAAAAGTAAAAGTAAGTGGTGTTAGGCTCACGTAAATCTCTCTTTAGAATCTAAATGTTGCAACATTTGCGATGTATTTGGATGCTAAACTATTCTTTATTACAGGCTTTGTACTTCACTCACGTTCCAATATCGACGGAAAAAATCATCCTCTTCACTTGTGCAAAAATGTGCTTGGAAAAATCACAGTGGAGCGGTGCTTACTGTGAATGATACAAATTGTACTACTGACTATTTCAACATAGCAGTGTAATTTGTATATGTTAGGTTGAATGTTTTATTATTGTGTGTGTGTGTGTGTGTGTGTTTGTGTGTGTGTGTGTGTGTGTGTGTGTGTGTGTGTGTGTGTGTGTGTGTGTGTCAGTGTGTGTGTGGGGGTCTGGGTGGCTCAGCGCGATTGAACAGTGAAACATACTCCGTCATTTTCTTCATACAGGACATCATTCAAACGTCAAAGTGTTTACTTATATTTGTGTACACTCGCAATTAAACACAACATTGTGTTTTTGTTAAATAAATTAAAGTAATACGTCCCCCGAAATGGCGCTAATTTTAAAATGAAACTAAAATGCTCACGGCTGCACGGGCATTCATAACTCTGCGCGCCCACGGTGAGGGACGAGCAGAACAGAGCGAACGTTGTTTAGTTCATTCCTACTTCCATAGGAATTAATTGAAAAAGCTCACTCTACTCTGCACCATTATTAATGAATTGTGCAGACGTCCTTATTTTACTTTCGCTTTTTACCTGATTTTGAACACAAGAGGGCAGTATAACACTATGTATGATTTGGAAAAAAATTTTTTTTGACTAAACAACCATTCTGGCTGTTTTTAAACTTAAACATTATTCTCTAATTGCTCTCACCATGCCCGTTTCTGAAACTCTGCACATGTCTACTGTCTAATAAATGTGATGTGTCTGTCGGGTTTCATGCAATTTCAAGTATGTTAAGAGTCTCAAAAGCATCAACAAAGAATAATAAAGTTTGATGCGTTGCCACGGCAACAGTATCTAAGATATCAATAATCCTTTCTCAGGTCTACATCTGCCGTGTGTCTACATTATACACATAAAGTTTGAAGCAAATTGGGTAAAAATAAGAGGGTGATTTCAAAGCCTTTAGGAAGTGACACACTTCCTGCTGCCAGTTGGTGGCGCTATAACTTTGACTCACAATAGTCACATCCATGTGATCGGACTCTTACAGCGAACACACTGCTGAAGTTTCATCAAGATCAGTTAATGTATGCAGAAGTTATAACACACTTCCTGTTTCCTTTATTCGCCATAAATTCGTTTCCTCGCCACAGCCAAACCGTTCGAGATATCAAAAATCCCCTGGCAACTTTTCATCCTCAATGTCTTGACTTCATGCTGACCGAGTTTCGTGGCGATTGGTTGAATTCTCTAGGAGGAGTATATCGAATTCCAGGGGCATACGCTTCCAAACAAACCATAATAGCCGACTTCCTGTTGGGCTGGGGTAAAAAGTAAAAGTACAAAGGATATATGAATCGATGAGATCTATATGTGTACCGAGTTTCATATTATTACATTCAAGCGTGTTTGATTTATGGACCAAGTTTTCGGACCCCGTTCCAGGGGGCACTGTCGAGCCCCCCTGCCACGCCCGGGTACCAGCTTCAGCCCGGCCCTGATGGCCACGGGTTCTGACCCGTGTGCAAAGTTTCAAGAGTTTTTGAGCACGTTAAGGGCCCCCAAAGTGCGCTGAGAGTCTCAAAAGTATCCAAAAAGAATATTAAAGTTTGATGCGTTGTCACGGCAACAGCATCTAAGATATCAACAATCCTTTCACAGGTCTAAATCTGGCGTGTGTCTACATTATACACATCAAGTTTGAAGCAAATCGGGTAAAGCCTGTTTGATTTATGGACCAAGTTTTCGGACCCCATTCCAGGGGGCGCTGTCGAGCCCCCCTGCCACGCCCGGGTACCAGCTTCAGCCCGGCCCTGATGGCCGCGGTTTCTGACCCGTGTGCAAAGTTTCAAGAGTTTTTGAGCACGTTAAGGGCCCCAAAAGTGCGCTAAGAATCTCAAAAGTATCCAAAAAGAATATTAAAGTTTGATGCGTTGTCACGGCAACAGCATCTAAGATATCAACAATCCTTTCACAGGTCTACATCTGGCTTGTGTCTACATTATACACATCAAGTTTGAAGCAAATAGGGTAAAGCGTGTTGGATATATGGACCAAATTGTCTGACCCGTTCAAGGGGGCGCTGTCGAGCCCCCCTGCCACGCCCGGGTACCAGCTTCAGCCTGGCCCTGATGGCCGCGGGTTTTGTCCCGTGTGCAAAGTTTCAAGAGTTTTCGAGCACGTTAAGAACCCCAAAAGTGCCCGAAAGCATAAAAAAGCATGAAAAAGCTTAAAAAAAGGAATATTAATGTTTGATGCATTGCCATGGCAACAGTATCTAAGATATCAATAATCCTTTCACAGGTCTACATCTGGCGTGTGTCTACATTATGCACATGAAGTTTGAAGCAAATCGGGTAAAAATAAGAGGGTGATTTAAAAGCATTTTGAAAGTGACACACTTCCTGCTTCCAGTTGGTGGCGCTATAACTTTGACTCACAATAGTCACATCCATGTGATCGGGCTCTTACAACGAACACACTGCTGAAGTTTCATCAAGATTAGTTAATGTATGCAGTAGTTATAACACACTTCCTGTTTCACGTTTCTCGCCATAATTTCGTTTACTCGCCACGGCCAAACCGTTCGAGATATCAAAAATCCCCTGGCAATTTTTCATCCTCAGTGTCTTGACTTCATGCTGACCGAGTTTCGTGCCGTGTGTTTGAATTCTCTAGGAGGAGTATTTCACATTCCATTGCATGTGTTTTCCAAACAACCCTTAATAGCCGACTTCCTGTTGGGCTGGGGTAAAAAGTAAGAGCATGAAGTATATATGAACCGATGAGATCTATATGTGTACTGAGTTTCATATTATTACATGCAAGCGTGTTTGATTTATGGACCAAGTGTTCAAACCCCGTTCCAGGGGGCGCTGTCGAGCCCCCCTGCCACGCCCGGGTACCAGCTTCAGCCCGGCCCTGATGGCCGCGGGTTCTGAGATGTGTGCAAAGTTTCAAGAGTTTTCGAGCACGTTAAGGCCCCCAAAAGTGCCCAAAAGGTAGTAAAATAATAATAATAATAATAAAATATATATATATATATATATATATATATATATATATATATATATATATATATATATATATATATATATATATATATATGAATATAGCTGCGAGCAGCGATTACGGGCCCAAGCCGGTGGCACCGCAACCCCGGTGCCTTTAGTTACCTAAAGGCACCGGAGTGGCGGTGCCGCCGGCTTTGGCCCTTCATCGCTGCTCGCAGCTATATTCATATATATATATATATATATATATATATATATATATATATATATATATATATATATATATATATATATATATATATATATATATATATATATAAACAAGCCGGTGGCACCGCCACCCCGGTGCCTTTATATATATATATATATATATGTCTACATTGTTCAATCACGCCTCACACACACACACACACTTTTGCAGAGCCCACACCAATGCAAGCTCTATAGCACACATCTTCTCAAAGGTCAAAGCGGAGTTACGATATTGCCCGTCATGCACAGTAACCGTAAAGGCACCGGGGTGGCGGTGCCACCGGCTTGTTTATATATATATATATATCGTATTATTCTAACTTGTAAAAAACTATTAACTTTTGTTAATATTCAACCATTTCACAACTAACTTTTTTCCATAGATCAAACACAACATAATTATATGGTGGACTGAAACAAAAATTATTAATTAAATAAAATTATTGTTTTCCTCTGAAATAGCAAAAGCATCACACACTAGCTGTACCTGCTCTAAATAAAAAAGAGTAATTCAATAAAAATACAAAATCGAACTAAATAAAATAAATTATTACAAAAACAAAATCAAACCAAAGAAAATATATCTTCGAAAAAAAAAGCGAGTGTCATGAGGAAAGGCGCCTCAGGAATCGTCAGGATTAACTCCATGTGTAAGGAATTTTGATTGATTTTATTTGTCACTTGAAAATTATTGTTAAATGTGTGCCTGCATAACTTTAATAAGATTTATTTTCTTTGATTTGATTTTGTTTTATATAATTTATTTATTTCGATTTTGTATTTTTATTTAAATACTATTATTTATTTAGAGCAGGTACAGCTAAGTGTGCGATGCTTTTGCTATTTCAGAGGGAAAAAAACACATTTTATTTCAAAAAGGCTTTTCAATTAAATAAAATGTTCAAGCTTTGTTTTCGTTTTATTATTTTGTTTGTTTTAAGCTTTGTTTAATTTATATTGTTAATCATCTGACACAAAACAAATGCATAAAGTATCATTTTAACTTTTAAAAAACTATTAACATTTGTTAATAGTACATTGCCTGTCTTTTGTTAATAGGACAAAACATAGTTATTATATTTTATAATATTTTATAAATATATAAAATAAACATTTGTAATGAAATCGTTCAAAAAAATGATATTAGCATTGTTTTAAACTTTGAAACAGAAGTAGCGCAATGCCTGGCCACTCCCGCGCCGCCTCCTTTTCACAATCCGAGGGAACCATCTCCGGAATATTAACCTCACTCCTAGAAGTCCAATTCTCATTATTCATGCCTCTTACCTGAGATTGATTGCACACACACACACACACACACACACACACGCACGCACGCACTCACACGCACACACACACACACACACACGTGTCAAGTCACTTACATTTTAGATGCAATATTGACTTTTTTTCTGTTTCAGCAGCGAAAATAGTTCAACAAAGATCACAGCAGAACCATCGAGCATCTCACAGCAACGCGTTCTCATTACTGAATGATTCAGCATTTTGAACAAATCGGTTGACTCAAAGATTCAACGACCAATCCATAATCTGTCTCATTCATGAACGACTCAGCCGTTCGAACGAATCGTTTGAACGAATGAATCAATGACTCGCTCATTAAGACGGTCGCCTGGCGACACCTAATGACGGTTTAGTGATATGTTTAAAAGTATCATTCTTTCCAACGATTGTTAATTAACTCATATTTGAAACATAAGCTATATATATATATATATATATATATATATATATATATATATATATATATATATATATATACACACATATATATACACAAAAATAAAATAAACACATTTGAAGCGTGTTTGCTTACTAAATTGTGAGCTGAACGAAAGTTGCAGCAAATATCAACAACAGGAGTCAAATTTCATTAATCACGAGAGTGAAGAGCTGACTGAAAAGATGATGACGGAATAGGCTATTTTATGTAAAAGCGCCTATTTAAGCGAATCTATCATTATACTCTTTTGTTGTTGTGTTTTCCGTGAAAAATAATAGACTATTGAACTCACAATTCAAGCACGCGCTCTGCACGCGCCACCATTATCAATGTCCGTGTGGACGTCCGCGATCGAACAGTGGAAACATTGGCTACTCCGTCATTTTATTCAAGAAGATCATTCAAACTGCAAAGTGTTTACTTATTTTTGGATACTCGCAATCAAACACAACATTGTGATTTTGTAAAATACATTCAAGAAATCCGCCCCCGAAATGGGGCTTCTTTTAAAATGAAACAAAAATGCTCACAGCTGCACGTCTTGTGGAGACGTCCGTTACTTTCGCTTTCAAGTTAGCGATTTTAAAGCCCCCAGCGGAGTCACGGTGGGAAAATATTCCCATAGTAGCATCAATTGGCCTACCTGATTTTGAACACAAGAGGGCAGTAAAGCACTATGAATGATTTTTTTTTTTTTTTTTTTTTTGGCTAAACAACCATTCTGGCTGTTTTTAAACTTAAACATAAATCTTAAATTGAAAAAAAGGAATACAATGGGTTTACTTCTAATATTAGTATAATTTTATAGAAAAATAAATGGTGTATAATTACATTTTAGAAAGATATGAGACATTTCCTGATTCTTTTTTTGACATAATCCCTCGCCATAGCAAAACCGTTTGAGATATTCAATATCCGTTCACAATTTAGCATCTTTAATGTATTTTCATCAAGTTGAAAAAGTTTTGTAACTGTAGATGAAACTAACCCCCCCCCCCCCCCCCCCACACACACTTTTGTCACAAAAGGTGGCGCTACTGAGCCCCTGCACCACGCCCGTTTCTGAAACTTTGCACATGTCTACTGGCTAATAAATGTGATCTGTCTGTCGAGTTTCATGCAATTTTAAGCAATTTCAGGCATGCTAAGAGTCTCAAAAGCATCCAAAAACAATATTAAAGTTTGATGCGTTGCCATGGCAACAGTATCTAAGACATCAATAATCCTTTCACAGGTCTACATCTGGCGAGTGTCTACATTATACACATCAAGTTTGAAGCAAATCGGGTAAAAATAAGAGGGTGATTTCAAAGCATTTTGAAAGTGACACACTTCCTGCTGCCAGTTGGTGGCGCTATAACTTTGACTCATAATAGTCACATCCATGTGATCGGCCTCTTACAGCGAACACACTGTTGAAGTTTCATCAAGATCAGTTAATGTATGCAGAAGTTATAACACACTTCCTGTTTCCATTATTCGCCATAAATTCGTTTCCTCGCCACGGCCAAATCGTTCGAGATATCAAAAATCCCCTGGCAATTTTTCATCCTCAATGTCTTGACTTCATGCTGACCGAGTTTCGTTGCGATTGGTTGAATTCTCTAGGAGGAGTATATCGAATTCCAGGGGCATACGCTTCCAAACAAACCATTATAGCCGACTTCCTGTTGGGCTGGGGTAAAAAGTAAAAGTACAAAGGATATATGAACCGATGAGATCTATATGTCTACCGAGTTTCATATTATTACATGCAAGCGTGTTTGATTTATGGACCAAGTTTTCGCACCCCGTTCCAGGGGGCGCTGTCGAGCCCCCCTGCCACGCCCGGGTACCATCTTCAGCCCGGCCCTGATGGCCGCGGGTTCTGACCTGTGTGCAAAGTTTCAAGAGTTTTCGTGCACGTTAAGGGCCCCCAAAGTGCGCTGAGAGTCTCAAAAGTATCCAAAAAGAATATTAAAGTTTGATGCGTTGTCACGGCAACAGCATCTAAGATATCAACAATCCTTTCACAGGTCTAAATCTGGCGTGTGTCTACATTATACACATCAAGTTTGAAGCAAATCGGGTAAAGCCTGTTTGATTTATGGACCAAGTTTTCGGACCCCATTCCAGGGGGCGCTGTCGAGCCCCCCTGCCACGCCCGGGTACCAGCTTCAGCCCGGCCCTGATGGCCGCGGTTTCTGACCCGTGTGCAAAGTTTCAAGAGTTTTTGAGCATGTTAAGGGCCCCAAAAGTGCGCTAAGAATCTCAAAAGTATCCAAAAAGAATATTAAAGTTTGATGCGTTGTCACGGCAACAGCATCTAAGATATCAACAATCCTTTCACAGGTCTACATCTGGCTTGTGTCTACATTATACACATCAAGTTTGAAGCAAATAGGGTAAAGCGTGTTGGATATATGGACCAAATTGTCTGACCCGTTCAAGGGGGCGCTGTCGAGCCCCCCTGCCACGCCCGGGTACCAGCTTCAGCCTGGCCCTGATGGCCGCGGGTTTTGTCCTGTGTGCAAAGTTTCAAGAGTTTTTGAGCACGTTAAGAACCCCAAAAGTGCCCGAAAGCATAAAAAAGCATGAAAAAGCTTAAAAAAAGGAATATTAATGTTTGATGCATTGCCATGGCAACAGTATCTAAGATATCAATAATCCTTTCACAGGTCTACATCTGGCGTGTGTCTACATTATGCACATGAAGTTTGAAGCAAATCGGGTAAAAATAAGAGGGTGATTTAAAAGCATTTTGAAAGTGACACACTTCCTGCTTCCAGTTGGTGGCGCTATAACTTTGACTCACAATAGTCACATCCATGTGATCGGGCTCTTACAACGAACACACTGCTGAAGTTTCATCGAGATTAGTTAATGTATGCAGTAGTTATAACACACTTCCTGTTTCACGTTTCTCGCCATAATTTCGTTTACTCGCCACGGCCAAACCGTTCGAGATATCAAAAATCCCCTGGCAATTTTTCATCCTCAGTGTCTTGACTTCATGCTGACCGAGTTTCGTGCCGTGTGTTTGAATTCTCTAGGAGGAGTATTTCACATTCCATTGCATGTGTTTTCCAAACAACCCTTAATAGCCGACTTCCTGTTGGGCTGGGGTAAAAAGTAAGAGCATGAAGTATATATGAACCGATGAGATCTATATGTGTACTGAGTTTCATATTATTACATGCAAGCGTGTTTGATTTATGGACCAAGTGTTCAAACCCCGTTCCAGGGGGCGCTGTCGAGCCCCCCTGCCACGCCCGGGTACCAGCTTCAGCCCGGCCCTGATGGCCGCGGGTTCTGAGATGTGTGCAAAGTTTCAAGAGTTTTCGAGCACGTTAAGGCCCCCAAAAGTGCCCAAAAGGTAGTAAAATAATAATAATAATAATAAATATAGCTGCGAGCAGCGATTACGGGCCCAAGCCGGTGGCACCGCAACCCCGGTGCCTTTAATTACCTAAAGGCACCGGAGTGGCGGTGCCGCCGGCTTTGGCCCTTCATCGCTGCTCGCAGCTATATTTATATGCACACTTTTGCACACCGGGGTGGCGGTGCCACCGGCTTGTTTATATATATATATATATATATATATATATATATATATATATATATATATATATATATATATATATATATAAACAAGCCGGTGGCACCGCCACCCCGGTGCCTTTAGGGTTACTGTGCGTGACGGGCAATAACGTAACCCCGCTTTGACCTTTGAGAAGATGTGTGCTGTAGAGCTTGCATCTGTGTGGGCTCTGCAAAAGTGTGCATTGAGGGCACATATCAACCACAAAGTATGCGTGAGCAACCTTCTGAAACCTAAAATGAAAAATGAGACACCCTACGGTCTCATGGACTTAATGGAAACATGAAATAAGTACACAAGTTTGAAAGTTATATGAAGTGTGCCAAGACAGAATATTTGCCTGATCTGATTAGAAAAATAGTTTTTGTGTGTGTGTGTGTGTGTGTGTGTGAGGCGTGATTGAACAATGTAGACATAAAAACATACTCCGTCCTTTTGTTCATACAGGACATTATTCAAACTACAAAGTGTTTACTTATATTTGTGTACAATCGCAATAAAACACAACATTGTGCTTTTGTCAAACTGTAAACTACAACTGTCACCCAACCAAAATCTCTTACACACACACACACACACACACACACACACACACAGACACACATAGTTTAAAAGCAAAAAAATCTTTTGGACATTCATCATATTGCATTGGTTTTCATTTCTTGTTCTCGAACAGAGCCCTAATCGGTTTATTTTTTCAGTTACACATTCTACATTGATTAAAAAAGAAAAATCAAATGTGCTTTTATTTTAGACATAAATAAATAATCTATCATTCAGATGAGAGTAAAGTTAGTGTTAGTTCAAATTTTAAGGAAAACAAAAATATGATCTGAAATATCGCACATTCATTTAAAATTCATTCAGGTTCAATTACCAAACATACAAATCTCAATGTAATTTAAAGCAAACAATACATTTAAAATATATGGGTTGTATGCAATTTTTTTATATATAAAAAGATATATATCCAAAAATACAAAGCCTAAACTTTAACAAGGGTTAAACAATCACTGTAACAGACACAATCACACACACACACACACACACACACACACGTCAAATCACTTACATTTTAGATGCAATATTGACTTTTTTTCTGTTTCAGCAGCGAAAATAGTTCAACAAAGATCACAGCAGAACCATCAGCATCTCACAGCAACGCGTTCTCATTACTGAATGATTCAGCATTTTGAACAAATCGGTTGACTCAAAGATTCAACGACCAATCCATAATCTGTCTCATTCATGAATGACTCAGCCGTTCGAACGAATCGTTTGAACGAATGAATCAATGACTCGCTCATTAAGACGGTCGCCTGGCGACACCTAATGACGGTTTAGTGATATGTTTAAAAGTATCATTCTTTCCAACGATTGTTAATTAACTCATATTTGAAACATAAGCTATATATATATATATATATATATAATATATATATATATATATACACACATATATATACACAAAAATAAAATAAACACATTTGAAGCGTGTTTGCTTACTAAATTGTGAGCTGAACGAAAGTTGCAGCAAATATCAGCAACAGGAGTCAAATTTCATTAATCACGAGAGTGAAGAGCTGACTGAAAAGATGATGACGGAATAGGCTATTTTATGTAAAAGCGCCTATTTAAGCGAATCTATCATTATACTCTTTTGTTGTTGTGTTTTCCGTGAAAAATAATAGACTATTGAACTCACAATTCAAGCACGCGCTCTGCACGCGCCACCATTATCAATGTCCGTGTGGACGTCCGCGATCGAACAGTGGAAACATTGGCTACTCCGTCATTTTATTCAAGAAGATCATTCAAACTGCAAAGTGTTTACTAATTTTTGGATACTCGCAATCAAACACAACATTGTGATTTTGTAAAATACATTCAAGAAATCCGCCCCCGAAATGGGGCTTCTTTTAAAATGAAACGAAAATGCTCACAGCTGCACGTCTTGTGGAGACGTCCGTTACTTTCGCTTTCAAGTTAGCGATTTTAAAGCCCCCAGCGGAGTCACGGTGGGAAAATATTCCCATAGTAGCATCAATTGGCCTACCTGATTTTGAACACAAGAGGGCAGTAAAGCACTATGAATGATTTTAATTTTTTTTATTTTTTTGGCTAAACAACCATTCTGGCTGTTTTTAAACTTAAACATAAATCTTAAATTGAAAAAAAGGAAGACAATGGGTTTAGTTCTAATATTAGTATAATTTTATAGAAAAATAAATGGTGTATAATTACATTTTAGAAAGATATGAGACATTTCCTGATTCTTTTTTTGACATAATCCCTCGCCATAGCAAAACCGTTTGAGATATTCAATATCCGTTCACAATTTAGCATCTTTAAAGTATTTTCATCAAGTTGAAAAAGTTTTGTAACTGTAGATGAAACTAACCCCCCCCACACACACACTTTTGTCACAAAAGGTGGCGCTACTGAGCCCCTGCACCACGCCCGTTTCTGAAACTTTGCACATGTCTACTGGCTAATAAATGTGATCTGTCTGTCAAGTTTCATGCAATTTTAAGCAATTTCAGGCATGCTAAGAGTCTCAAAAGCATCCAAAAAGAATATTAAAGTTTGATGCGTTGTCACGGCAACAGTATCTAAGATATCAATAATCCTTTCACAGGTCTACATCTGGCGTGTGTCTACATTATACACATAAAGTTTGAAGCAAATCGGGTAAAAATAAGAGGGTGATTTAAAAGCATTTTGAAAGTTACACACTTCCTGCTGCCAGTTGGTGGCGCTATAACTTTGACTCACAATAGTCACATCCATGTGATCGGCCTCTTACAGCGAACACACTGCTAAAGTTTCATCAAGATCAGTTAATGTATGCTGAAGTTATAACACACTTCCTGTTTCACGTTTCTCGCCATAAATTCGTTTCCTCGCCACGGCCAAACCGTTCGAGATATCAAAAATCCCCTGGCAATTTTTCATGCTCAATGTCTTGACTTCATGCTGACCGAGTTTCGTGGCGATTGGTTGAATTCTCTAGGAGGAGTATATCGAATTCCAGGGGCATACGCTTCCAAACAAACCATAATAGCCGACTTCCTGTTGGGCTGGGGTAAAAAGTAAAAGTACAAAGGATATATGAATCGATGAGATCTATATGTGTACCGAGTTTCATATTATTACATTCAAGCGTGTTTGATTTATGGACCAAGTTTTCGGACCCCGTTCCAGGGGGCACTGTCGAGCCCCCCTGCCACGCCCGGGTACCAGCTTCAGCCCGGCCCTGATGGCCACGGGTTCTGACCCGTGTGCAAAGTTTCAAGAGTTTTTGAGCACGTTAAGGGCCCCCAAAGTGCGCTGAGAGTCTCAAAAGTATCCAAAAAGAATATTAAAGTTTGATGCGTTGTCACGGCAACAGCATCTAAGATATCAACAATCCTTTCACAGGTCTAAATCTGGCGTGTGTCTACATTATACACATCAAGTTTGAAGCAAATCGGGTAAAGCCTGTTTGATTTATGGACCAAGTTTTCGGACCCCATTCCAGGGGGCGCTGTCGAGCCCCCCTGCCACGCCCGGGTACCAGCTTCAGCCCGGCCCTGATGGCCGCGGTTTCTGACCCGTGTGCAAAGTTTCAAGAGTTTTTGAGCATGTTAAGGGCCCCAAAAGTGCGCTAAGAATCTCAAAAGTATCCAAAAAGAATATTAAAGTTTGATGCGTTGTCACGGCAACAGCATCTAAGATATCAACAATCCTTTCACAGGTCTACATCTGGCTTGTGTCTACATTATACACATCAAGTTTGAAGCAAATAGGGTAAAGCGTGTTGGATATATGGACCAAATTGTCTGACCCGTTCAAGGGGGCGCTGTCGAGCCCCCCTGCCACGCCCGGGTACCAGCTTCAGCCTGGCCCTGATGGCCGCGGGTTTTGTCCCGTGTGCAAAGTTTCAAGAGTTTTCGAGCACGTTAAGAACCCCAAAAGTGCCCGAAAGCATAAAAAAGCATGAAAAAGCTTAAAAAAAGGAATATTAATGTTTGATGCATTGCCATGGCAACAGTATCTAAGATATCAATAATCCTTTCACAGGTCTACATCTGGCGTGTGTCTACATTATGCACATGAAGTTTGAAGCAAATCGGGTAAAAATAAGAGGGTGATTTAAAAGCATTTTGAAAGTGACACACTTCCTGCTTCCAGTTGGTGGCGCTATAACTTTGACTCACAATAGTCACATCCATGTGATCGGGCTCTTACAACGAACACACTGCTGAAGTTTCATCGAGATTAGTTAATGTATGCAGTAGTTATAACACACTTCCTGTTTCACGTTTCTCGCCATAATTTCGTTTACTCGCCACGGCCAAACCGTTCGAGATATCAAAAATCCCCTGGCAATTTTTCATCCTCAGTGTCTTGACTTCATGCTGACCGAGTTTCGTGCCGTGTGTTTGAATTCTCTAGGAGGAGTATTTCACATTCCATTGCATGTGTTTTCCAAACAACCCTTAATAGCCGACTTCCTGTTGGGCTGGGGTAAAAAGTAAGAGCATGAAGTATATATGAACCGATGAGATCTATATGTGTACTGAGTTTCATATTATTACATGCAAGCGTGTTTGATTTATGGACCAAGTGTTCAAACCCCGTTCCAGGGGGCGCTGTCGAGCCCCCCTGCCACGCCCGGGTACCAGCTTCAGCCCGGCCCTGATGGCCGCGGGTTCTGAGATGTGTGCAAAGTTTCAAGAGTTTTTGAGCACGTTAAGGCCCCCAAAAGTGCCCAAAAGGTAGTAAAATAATAATAATAATAATAAAATATAGCTGCGAGCAGCGATTACGGGCCCAAGCCGGTGGCACCGCAACCCCGGTGCCTTTAGTTACCTAAAGGCACCGGAGTGGCGGTGCCGCCGGCTTTGGCCCTTCATCGCTGCTCGCAGCTATATTCATATATATATATATATATATATATATATATATATATATATATATATATATATATATATATATAAACAAGCCGGTGGCACCGCCACCCCGGTGCCTTTATATATATATATATATATATATGTCTACATTGTTCAATCACGCCTCACACACACACACACACTTTTGCAGAGCCCACACCAATGCAAGCTCTATAGCACACATCTTCTCAAAGGTCAAAGCGGAGTTACGATATTGCCCGTCATCCACAGTAACCGTAAAGGCACCGGGGTGGCGGTGCCACCGGCTTGTTTATATATATATATATATCGTATTATTCTAACTTGTAAAAAACTATTAACTTTTGTTAATATTCAACCATTTCACAACTAACTTTTTTCCATAGATCAAACACAACATAATTATATGGTGGACTGAAACAAAAATTATTAATTAAATAAAATTATTGTTTTCCTCTGAAATAGCAAAAGCATCACACACTAGCTGTACCTGCTCTAAATAAAAAAGAGTAATTCAATAAAAATACAAAATCGAACTAAATAAAATAAATTATTACAAAAACAAAATCAAACCAAAGAAAATATATCTTCGAAAAAAAAAGCGAGTGTCATGAGGAAAGGCGCCTCAGGAATCGTCAGGATTAACTCCATGTGTAAGGAATTTTGATTGATTTTATTTGTCACTTGAAAATTATTGTTAAATGTGTGCCTGCATAACTTTAATAAGATTTATTTTCTTTGATTTGATTTTGTTTTATATAATTTATTTATTTCGATTTTGTATTTTTATTTAAATACTATTATTTATTTAGAGCAGGTACAGCTAAGTGTGCGATGCTTTTGCTATTTCAGAGGGAAAAAAACACATTTTATTTCAAAAAGGCTTTTCAATTAAATAAAATGTTCAAGCTTTGTTTTCGTTTTATTATTTTGTTTGTTTTAAGCTTTGTTTAATTTATATTGTTAATCATCTGACACAAAACAAATGCATAAAGTATAATTTTAACTTTTAAAAAACTATTAACATTTGTTAATAGTACATTGCCTGTCTTTTGTTAATAGGACAAAACATAGTTATTATATTTTATAATATTTTATAAATATATAAAATAAACATTTGTAATGAAATCGTTCAAAAAAATGATATTAGCATTGTTTTAAACTTTGAAACAGAAGTAGCGCAATGCCTGGCCACTCCCGCGCCGCCTCCTTTTCACAATCCGAGGGAACCATCTCCGGAATATTAACCTCACTCCTAGAAGTCCAATTCTCATTATTCATGCCTCTTACCTGGGATTGATTGCACACACACACACACACACACACACACACGCACGCACGCACTCACACGCACACACACACACACACACACACGTGTCAAGTCACTTACATTTTAGATGCAATATTGACTGTTCTTCTGTTTCAGCAGCGAAAATAGTTAAACAAAGATCACAGCAGAACCATTGCATCTCACAGCAACGTGTTTTCTCATTACTGAATGATTCAGCATTTTGAACAAATTGGTTGACTCAAAGATTCAATGACCAATCCATAAACATCTGTCTCATTCATGAATGACTCAGTCGTTCAAACGAATCGTTTGAACGAATGAATCAATGACCCGCTCATTAAGACGGTCGCCTGGCGACACCTAGTGACGGTTTAGTGTTATTTGATTATACACTCAAAATATTCCACAACAAATCCTTTAAATTTAATGATATTCAGAACAGAACACAAATAAAAAAATAACTATAATAAAGCCAAAACGAAATAATTTAAAACAAAAGTAAAAGTAAGTGGTGTTAGGCTCACGTAAATCTCTCTTTAGAATCTAAATGTTGCAACATTTGCGATGTATTTGGATGCTAAACTATTCTTTATTACAGGCTTTGTACTTCACTCACGTTCCAATATCGACGGAAAAAATCATCCTCTTCACTTGTGCAAAAATGTGCTTGGAAAAATCACAGTGGAGCGGTGCTTACTGTGAATGATACAAATTGTACTACTGACTATTTCAACATAGCAGTGTAATTTGTATATGTTAGGTTGAATGTTTTATTATTGTGTGTGTGTGTGTGTGTGTGTTTGTGTGTGTGTGTGTGTGTGTGTGTGTGTGTGTGTCAGTGTGTGTGTGGGGGTCTGGGTGGCTCAGCGCGATTGAACAGTGAAACATACTCCGTCATTTTCTTCATACAGGACATCATTCAAACGTCAAAGTGTTTACTTATATTTGTGTACACTCGCAATTAAACACAACATTGTGTTTTTGTTAAATAAATTAAAGTAATACGTCCCCCGAAATGGCGCTAATTTTAAAATGAAACTAAAATGCTCACGGCTGCACGGGCATTCATAACTCTGCGCGCCCACGGTGAGGGACGAGCAGAACAGAGCGAACGTTGTTTAGTTCATTCCTACTTCCATAGGAATTAATTGAAAAAGCTCACTCTACTCTGCACCATTATTAATGAATTGTGCAGACGTCCTTATTTTACTTTCGCTTTTTACCTGATTTTGAACACAAGAGGGCAGTATAACACTATGTATGATTTGGAAAAAAAATTTTTTTGACTAAACAACCATTCTGGCTGTTTTTAAACTTAAACATTATTCTCTAATTGCTCTCACCATGCCCGTTTCTGAAACTCTGCACATGTCTACTGTCTAATAAATGTGATGTGTCTGTCGGGTTTCATGCAATTTCAAGTATGTTAAGAGTCTCAAAAGCATCAACAAAGAATAATAAAGTTTGATGCGTTGCCACGGCAACAGTATCTAAGATATCAATAATCCTTTCTCAGGTCTACATCTGCCGTGTGTCTACATTATACACATAAAGTTTGAAGCAAATTGGGTAAAAATAAGAGGGTGATTTCAAAGCCTTTAGGAAGTGACACACTTCCTGCTGCCAGTTGGTGGCGCTATAACTTTGACTCACAATAGTCACATCCATGTGATCGGACTCTTACAGCGAACACACTGCTGAAGTTTCATCAAGATCAGTTAATGTATGCAGAAGTTATAACACACTTCCTGTTTCCTTTATTCGCCATAAATTCGTTTCCTCGCCACAGCCAAACCGTTCGAGATATCAAAAATCCCCTGGCAACTTTTCATCCTCAATGTCTTGACTTCATGCTGACCGAGTTTCGTGGCGATTGGTTGAATTCTCTAGGAGGAGTATATCGAATTCCAGGGGCATACGCTTCCAAACAAACCATAATAGCCGACTTCCTGTTGGGCTGGGGTAAAAAGTAAAAGTACAAAGGATATATGAATCGATGAGATCTATATGTGTACCGAGTTTCATATTATTACATTCAAGCGTGTTTGATTTATGGACCAAGTTTTCGGACCCCGTTCCAGGGGGCACTGTCGAGCCCCCCTGCCACGCCCGGGTACCAGCTTCAGCCCGGCCCTGATGGCCACGGGTTCTGACCCGTGTGCAAAGTTTCAAGAGTTTTTGAGCACGTTAAGGGCCCCCAAAGTGCGCTGAGAGTCTCAAAAGTATCCAAAAAGAATATTAAAGTTTGATGCGTTGTCACGGCAACAGCATCTAAGATATCAACAATCCTTTCACAGGTCTAAATCTGGCGTGTGTCTACATTATACACATCAAGTTTGAAGCAAATCGGGTAAAGCCTGTTTGATTTATGGACCAAGTTTTCGGACCCCATTCCAGGGGGCGCTGTCGAGCCCCCCTGCCACGCCCGGGTACCAGCTTCAGCCCGGCCCTGATGGCCGCGGTTTCTGACCCGTGTGCAAAGTTTCAAGAGTTTTTGAGCACGTTAAGGGCCCCAAAAGTGCGCTAAGAATCTCAAAAGTATCCAAAAAGAATATTAAAGTTTGATGCGTTGTCACGGCAACAGCATCTAAGATATCAACAATCCTTTCACAGGTCTACATCTGGCTTGTGTCTACATTATACACATCAAGTTTGAAGCAAATAGGGTAAAGCGTGTTGGATATATGGACCAAATTGTCTGACCCGTTCAAGGGGGCGCTGTCGAGCCCCCCTGCCACGCCCGGGTACCAGCTTCAGCCTGGCCCTGATGGCCGCGGGTTTTGTCCCGTGTGCAAAGTTTCAAGAGTTTTCGAGCACGTTAAGAACCCCAAAAGTGCCCGAAAGCATAAAAAAGCATGAAAAAGCTTAAAAAAAGGAATATTAATGTTTGATGCATTGCCATGGCAACAGTATCTAAGATATCAATAATCCTTTCACAGGTCTACATCTGGCGTGTGTCTACATTATGCACATGAAGTTTGAAGCAAATCGGGTAAAAATAAGAGGGTGATTTAAAAGCATTTTGAAAGTGACACACTTCCTGCTTCCAGTTGGTGGCGCTATAACTTTGACTCACAATAGTCACATCCATGTGATCGGGCTCTTACAACGAACACACTGCTGAAGTTTCATCAAGATTAGTTAATGTATGCAGAAGTTATAACACACTTCCTGTTTCACGTTTCTCGCCATAATTTCGTTTACTCGCCACGGCCAAACCGTTCGAGATATCAAAAATCCCCTGGCAATTTTTCATCCTCAGTGTCTTGACTTCATGCTGACCGAGTTTCGTGCCGTGTGTTTGAATTCTCTAGGAGGAGTATTTCACATTCCATTGCATGTGTTTTCCAAACAACCCTTAATAGCCGACTTCCTGTTGGGCTGGGGTAAAAAGTAAGAGCATGAAGTATATATGAACCGATGAGATCTATATGTGTACTGAGTTTCATATTATTACATGCAAGCGTGTTTGATTTATGGACCAAGTGTTCAAACCCCGTTCCAGGGGGCGCTGTCGAGCCCCTCTGCCACGCCCGGGTACCAGCTTCAGCCCGGCCCTGATGGCCGCGGGTTCTGAGATGTGTGCAAAGTTTCAAGAGTTTTCGAGCACGTTAAGGCCCCCAAAAGTGCCCAAAAGGTAGTAAAATAATAATAATAATAAATAATAATCCTAAGGAAAACAATAGGGCCTTCGCCTTTTCAAGGCTTGGGCCCTAATAATAAATAATAATCCTTAGGAAAACAATAGGGCCTTCGCCTTTTCAAGGCTTGGGCCCTAATAAATAATAATCCTAAGGAAAACAATAGGGCCTTCGCCTTTTCAAGGCTTGGGCCCTAATAAATAATAATCCTAAGGAAAACAATAGGGCCTTCGCCTTTTCAAGGCTTGGGCCCTAATAATAATAATAAATAATAATCCTAAGGAAAACAATAGGGCCTTCGCCTTTTCAAGGCTTGGGCCCTAATAATAATAATAATAATAATAATAAATAATAATCCTTAGGAAAACAATAGGGCCTTCGCCTTTTCAAGGCTTGGGCCCTAAAAATAACTATAATAAAGCCAAAACGAAATAATTTAAAACAAAAGTAAAAGTAAGTGGTGTTAGGCTCACGTAAATCTCTCTTTAGAATCTAAATGTTGCAACATTTGCGATGTATTTGGATGCTAAACTATTCTTTATTACAGGCTTTGTACTTCACTCACGTTCCAATATCGACGGAAAAAATCATCCTCTTCACTTGTGCAAAAATGTGCTTGGAAAAATCACAGTGGAGCGGTGCTTACTGTGAATGATACAAATTGTACTACTGACTATTTCAACATAGCAGTGTAATTTGTATATGTTAGGTTGAATGTTTTATTATTGTGTGTGTGTGTGTGTGTGTGTTTGTGTGTGTGTGTGTGTGTGTGTGTGTGTGTGTGTGTGTCAGTGTGTGTGTGGGGGTCTGGGTGGCTCAGCGCGATTGAACAGTGAAACATACTCCGTAATTTTCTTCATACAGGACATCATTCAAACGTCAAAGTGTTTACTTATATTTGTGTACACTCGCAATTAAACACAACATTGTGTTTTTGTTAAATAAATTAAAGTAATACGTCCCCCGAAATGGCGCTAATTTTAAAATGAAACTAAAATGCTCACGGCTGCACGGGCATTCATAACTCTGCGCGCCCACGGTGAGGGACGAGCAGAACAGAGCGAACGTTGTTTAGTTCATTCCTACTTCCATAGGAATTAATTGAAAAAGCTCACTCTACTCTGCACCATTATTAATGAATTGTGCAGACGTCCTTATTTTACTTTCGCTTTTTACCTGATTTTGAACACAAGAGGGCAGTATAACACTATGTATGATTTGGAAAAAAAAATTTTTTGACTAAACAACCATTCTGGCTGTTTTTAAACTTAAACATTATTCTCTAATTGCTCTCACCATGCCCGTTTCTGAAACTCTGCACATGTCTACTGTCTAATAAATGTGATGTGTCTGTCGGGTTTCATGCAATTTCAAGTATGTTAAGAGTCTCAAAAGCATCAACAAAGAATAATAAAGTTTGATGCGTTGCCACGGCAACAGTATCTAAGATATCAATAATCCTTTCTCAGGTCTACATCTGCCGTGTGTCTACATTATACACATAAAGTTTGAAGCAAATTGGGTAAAAATAAGAGGGTGATTTCAAAGCCTTTAGGAAGTGACACACTTCCTGCTGCCAGTTGGTGGCGCTATAACTTTGACTCACAATAGTCACATCCATGTGATCGGACTCTTACAGCGAACACACTGCTGAAGTTTCATCAAGATCAGTTAATGTATGCAGAAGTTATAACACACTTCCTGTTTCCTTTATTCGCCATAAATTCGTTTCCTCGCCACAGCCAAACCGTTCGAGATATCAAAAATCCCCTGGCAACTTTTCATCCTCAATGTCTTGACTTCATGCTGACCGAGTTTCGTGGCGATTGGTTGAATTCTCTAGGAGGAGTATATCGAATTCCAGGGGCATACGCTTCCAAACAAACCATAATAGCCGACTTCCTGTTGGGCTGGGGTAAAAAGTAAAAGTACAAAGGATATATGAATCGATGAGATCTATATGTGTACCGAGTTTCATATTATTACATTCAAGCGTGTTTGATTTATGGACCAAGTTTTCGGACCCCGTTCCAGGGGGCACTGTCGAGCCCCCCTGCCACGCCCGGGTACCAGCTTCAGCCCGGCCCTGATGGCCACGGGTTCTGACCCGTGTGCAAAGTTTCAAGAGTTTTTGAGCACGTTAAGGGCCCCCAAAGTGCGCTGAGAGTCTCAAAAGTATCCAAAAAGAATATTAAAGTTTGATGCGTTGTCACGGCAACAGCATCTAAGATATCAACAATCCTTTCACAGGTCTAAATCTGGCGTGTGTCTACATTATACACATCAAGTTTGAAGCAAATCGGGTAAAGCCTGTTTGATTTATGGACCAAGTTTTCGGACCCCATTCCAGGGGGCGCTGTCGAGCCCCCCTGCCACGCCCGGGTACCAGCTTCAGCCCGGCCCTGATGGCCGCGGTTTCTGACCCGTGTGCAAAGTTTCAAGAGTTTTTGAGCACGTTAAGGGCCCCAAAAGTGCGCTAAGAATCTCAAAAGTATCCAAAAAGAATATTAAAGTTTGATGCGTTGTCACGGCAACAGCATCTAAGATATCAACAATCCTTTCACAGGTCTACATCTGGCTTGTGTCTACATTATACACATCAAGTTTGAAGCAAATAGGGTAAAGCGTGTTGGATATATGGACCAAATTGTCTGACCCGTTCAAGGGGGCGCTGTCGAGCCCCCCTGCCACGCCCGGGTACCAGCTTCAGCCTGGCCCTGATGGCCGCGGGTTTTGTCCCGTGTGCAAAGTTTCAAGAGTTTTCGAGCACGTTAAGAACCCCAAAAGTGCCCGAAAGCATAAAAAAGCATGAAAAAGCTTAAAAAAAGGAATATTAATGTTTGATGCATTGCCATGGCAACAGTATCTAAGATATCAATAATCCTTTCACAGGTCTACATCTGGCGTGTGTCTACATTATGCACATGAAGTTTGAAGCAAATCGGGTAAAAATAAGAGGGTGATTTAAAAGCATTTTGAAAGTGACACACTTCCTGCTTCCAGTTGGTGGCGCTATAACTTTGACTCACAATAGTCACATCCATGTGATCGGGCTCTTACAACGAACACACTGCTGAAGTTTCATCAAGATTAGTTAATGTATGCAGTAGTTATAACACACTTCCTGTTTCACGTTTCTCGCCATAATTTCGTTTACTCGCCACGGCCAAACCGTTCGAGATATCAAAAATCCCCTGGCAATTTTTCATCCTCAGTGTCTTGACTTCATGCTGACCGAGTTTCGTGTCGTGTGTTTGAATTCTCTAGGAGGAGTATTTCACATTCCATTGCATGTGTTTTCCAAACAACCCTTAATAGCCGACTTCCTGTTGGGCTGGGGTAAAAAGTAAGAGCATGAAGTATATATGAACCGATGAGATCTATATGTGTACTGAGTTTCATATTATTACATGCAAGCGTGTTTGATTTATGGACCAAGTGTTCAAACCCCGTTCCAGGGGGCGCTGTCGAGCCCCCCTGCCACGCCCGGGTACCAGCTTCAGCCCGGCCCTGATGGCCGCGGGTTCTGAGATGTGTGCAAAGTTTCAAGAGTTTTCGAGCACGTTAAGGCCCCCAAAAGTGCCCAAAAGGTAGTAAAATAATAATAATAATAATAATAAATAATAATCCTAAGGAAAACAATAGGGCCTTCGCCTTTTCAAGGCTTGGGCCCTAATAAATAATAATCCTAAGGAAAACAATAGGGCCTTCGCCTTTTCAAGGCTTGGGCCCTAATAATAATAATAAATAATAATCCTAAGGAAAACAATAGGGCCTTCGCCTTTTCAAGGCTTGGGCCCTAATAATAATCCTAAGGAAAACAATAGGGCCTTCGCCTTTTCAAGGCTTGGGCCCTAATAAATAATAATCCTAAGGAAAACAATAGGGCCTTCGCCTTTTCAAGGCTTGGGCCCTAAATATAGCTGCGAGCAGCGATTACGGGCCCAAGCCGGTGGCACCGCAACCCCGGTGCCTTTAGTTACCTAAAGGCACCGGAGTGGCGGTGCCGCCGGCTTTGGCCCTTCATCGCTGCTCGCAGCTATATTCATATATATATATATATATATATATATATATATATATATATATATATAAACAAGCCGGTGGCACCGCCACCCCGGTGCCTTTATATATATATATATATATATGTCTACATTGTTCAATCACGCCTCACACACACACACACACTTTTGCAGAGCCCACACCAATGCAAGCTCTATAGCACACATCTTCTCAAAGGTCAAAGCGGAGTTACGATATTGCCCGTCATGCACAGTAACCGTAAAGGCACCGGGGTGGCGGTGCCACCGGCTTGTTTATATATATATATATATCGTATTATTCTAACTTGTAAAAAACTATTAACTTTTGTTAATATTCAACCATTTCACAACTAACTTTTTTCCATAGATCAAACACAACATAATTATATGGTGGACTGAAACAAAAATTATTAATTAAATAAAATTATTGTTTTCCTCTGAAATAGCAAAAGCATCACACACTAGCTGTACCTGCTCTAAATAAAAAAGAGTAATTCAATAAAAATACAAAATCGAACTAAATAAAATAAATTATTACAAAAACAAAATCAAACCAAAGAAAATATATCTTCGAAAAAAAAAGCGAGTGTCATGAGGAAAGGCGCCTCAGGAATCGTCAGGATTAACTCCATGTGTAAGGAATTTTGATTGATTTTATTGGTCACTTGAAAATTATTGTTAAATGTGTGCCTGAATAACTTTAATAAGATTTATTTTCTTTGATTTGATTTTGTTTTATATAATTTATTTATTTCGATTTTGTATTTTTATTTAAATACTATTATTTATTTAGAGCAGGTACAGCTAAGTGTGCGATGCTTTTGCTATTTCAGAGGGAAAAAAACACATTTTATTTCAAAAAGGCTTTTCAATTAAATAAAATGTTCAAGCTTTGTTTTCGTTTTATTATTTTGTTTGTTTTAAGCTTTGTTTAATTTATATTGTTAATCATCTGACACAAAACAAATGCATAAAGTATCATTTTAACTTTTAAAAAACTATTAACATTTGTTAATAGTACATTGCCTGTCTTTTGTTAATAGGACAAAACATAGTTATTATATTTTATAATATTTTATAAATATATAAAATAAACATTTGTAATGAAATCGTTCAAAAAAATGATATTAGCATTGTTTTAAACTTTGAAACAGAAGTAGCGCAATGCCTGGCCACTCCCGCGCCGCCTCCTTTTCACAATCCGAGGGAACCATCTCCGGAATATTAACCTCACTCCTAGAAGTCCAATTCTCATTATTCATGCCTCTTACCTGGGATTGATTGCACACACACACACACACACACACACACACGCACGCACGCACGCACGCACTCACACGCACACACACACACACACACACACACACACGTGTCAAGTCACTTACATTTTAGATGCAATATTGACTGTTCTTCTGTTTCAGCAGCGAAAATAGTTAAACAAAGATCACAGCAGAACCATTGCATCTCACAGCAACGTGTTTTCTCATTACTGAATGATTCAGCATTTTGAACAAATTGGTTGACTCAAAGATTCAATGACCAATCCATAAACATATGTCTCATTCATGAATGACTCAGTCGTTCAAACGAATCGTTTGAACGAATGAATCAATGACCCGCTCATTAAGACGGTCGCCTGGCGACACCTAGTGACGGTTTAGTGTTATTTGATTATACACTCAAAATATTCCACAACAAATCCTTTAAATTTAATGATATTCAGAACAGAACACAAATAAAAAAATAACTATAATAAAGCCAAAACGAAATAATTTAAAACAAAAGTAAAAGTAAGTGGTGTTAGGCTCACGTAAATCTCTCTTTAGAATCTAAATGTTGCAACATTTGCGATGTATTTGGATGCTAAACTATTCTTTATTACAGGCTTTGTACTTCACTCACGTTCCAATATCGACGGAAAAAATCATCCTCTTCACTTGTGCAAAAATGTGCTTGGAAAAATCACAGTGGAGCGGTGCTTACTGTGAATGATACAAATTGTACTACTGACTATTTCAACATAGCAGTGTAATTTGTATATGTTAGGTTGAATGTTTTATTATTGTGTGTGTGTGTGTGTGTGTGTTTGTGTGTGTGTGTGTGTGTGTGTGTGTGTGTGTGTGTGTGTGTGTGTGTGTGTGTCAGTGTGTGTGTGGGGGTCTGGGTGGCTCAGCGCGATTGAACAGTGAAACATACTCCGTCATTTTCTTCATACAGGACATCATTCAAACGTCAAAGTGTTTACTTATATTTGTGTACACTCGCAATTAAACACAACATTGTGTTTTTGTTAAATAAATTAAAGTAATACGTCCCCCGAAATGGCGCTAATTTTAAAATGAAACTAAAATGCTCACGGCTGCACGGGCATTCATAACTCTGCGCGCCCACGGTGAGGGACGAGCAGAACAGAGCGAACGTTGTTTAGTTCATTCCTACTTCCATAGGAATTAATTGAAAAAGCTCACTCTACTCTGCACCATTATTAATGAATTGTGCAGACGTCCTTATTTTACTTTCGCTTTTTACCTGATTTTGAACACAAGAGGGCAGTATAACACTATGTATGATTTGGAAAAAAAATTTTTTTGACTAAACAACCATTCTGGCTGTTTTTAAACTTAAACATTATTCTCTAATTGCTCTCACCATGCCCGTTTCTGAAACTCTGCACATGTCTACTGTCTAATAAATGTGATGTGTCTGTCGGGTTTCATGCAATTTCAAGTATGTTAAGAGTCTCAAAAGCATCAACAAAGAATAATAAAGTTTGATGCGTTGCCACGGCAACAGTATCTAAGATATCAATAATCCTTTCTCAGGTCTACATCTGCCGTGTGTCTACATTATACACATAAAGTTTGAAGCAAATTGGGTAAAAATAAGAGGGTGATTTCAAAGCCTTTAGGAAATGACACACTTCCTGCTGCCAGTTGGTGGCGCTATAACTTTGACTCACAATAGTCACATCCATGTGATCGGACTCTTACAGCGAACACACTGCTGAAGTTTCATCAAGATCAGTTAATGTATGCAGAAGTTATAACACACTTCCTGTTTCCTTTATTCGCCATAAATTCGTTTCCTCGCCACAGCCAAACCGTTCGAGATATCAAAAATCCCCTGGCAACTTTTCATCCTCAATGTCTTGACTTCATGCTGACCGAGTTTCGTGGCGATTGGTTGAATTCTCTAGGAGGAGTATATCGAATTCCAGGGGCATACGCTTCCAAACAAACCATAATAGCCGACTTCCTGTTGGGCTGGGGTAAAAAGTAAAAGTACAAAGGATATATGAATCGATGAGATCTATATGTGTACCGAGTTTCATATTATTACATTCAAGCGTGTTTGATTTATGGACCAAGTTTTCGGACCCCGTTCCAGGGGGCACTGTCGAGCCCCCCTGCCACGCCCGGGTACCAGCTTCAGCCCGGCCCTGATGGCCACGGGTTCTGACCCGTGTGCAAAGTTTCAAGAGTTTTTGAGCACGTTAAGGGCCCCCAAAGTGCGCTGAGAGTCTCAAAAGTATCCAAAAAGAATATTAAAGTTTGATGCGTTGTCACGGCAACAGCATCTAAGATATCAACAATCCTTTCACAAGTCTAAATCTGGCGTGTGTCTACATTATACACATCAAGTTTGAAGCAAATCGGGTAAAGCCTGTTTGATTTATGGACCAAGTTTTCGGACCCCATTCCAGGGGGCGCTGTCGAGCCCCCCTGCCACGCCCGGGTACCAGCTTCAGCCCGGCCCTGATGGCCGCGGTTTCTGACCCGTGTGCAAAGTTTCAAGAGTTTTTGAGCACGTTAAGGGCCCCAAAAGTGCGCTAAGAATCTCAAAAGTATCCAAAAAGAATATTAAAGTTTGATGCGTTGTCACGGCAACAGCATCTAAGATATCAACAATCCTTTCACAGGTCTACATCTGGCTTGTGTCTACATTATACACATCAAGTTTGAAGCAAATAGGGTAAAGCGTGTTGGATATATGGACCAAATTGTCTGACCCGTTCAAGGGGGCGCTGTCGAGCCCCCCTGCCACGCCCGGGTACCAGCTTCAGCCTGGCCCTGATGGCCGCGGGTTTTGTCCCGTGTGCAAAGTTTCAAGAGTTTTCGAGCACGTTAAGAACCCCAAAAGTGCCCGAAAGCATAAAAAAGCATGAAAAAGCTTAAAAAAAGGAATATTAATGTTTGATGCATTGCCATGGCAACAGTATCTAAGATATCAATAATCCTTTCACAGGTCTACATCTGGCGTGTGTCTACATTATGCACATGAAGTTTGAAGCAAATCGGGTAAAAATAAGAGGGTGATTTAAAAGCATTTTGAAAGTGACACACTTCCTGCTTCCAGTTGGTGGCGCTATAACTTTGACTCACAATAGTCACATCCATGTGATCGGGCTCTTACAACGAACACACTGCTGAAGTTTCATCAAGATTAGTTAATGTATGCAGTAGTTATAACACACTTCCTGTTTCACGTTTCTCGCCATAATTTCGTTTACTCGCCACGGCCAAACCGTTCGAGATATCAAAAATCCCCTGGCAATTTTTCATCCTCAGTGTCTTGACTTCATGCTGACCGAGTTTCGTGCCGTGTGTTTGAATTCTCTAGGAGGAGTATTTCACATTCCATTGCATGTGTTTTCCAAACAACCCTTAATAGCCGACTTCCTGTTGGGCTGGGGTAAAAAGTAAGAGCATGAAGTATATATGAACCGATGAGATCTATATGTGTACTGAGTTTCATATTATTACATGCAAGCGTGTTTGATTTATGGACCAAGTGTTCAAACCCCGTTCCAGGGGGCGCTGTCGAGCCCCCCTGCCACGCCCGGGTACCAGCTTCAGCCCGGCCCTGATGGCCGCGGGTTCTGAGATGTGTGCAAAGTTTCAAGAGTTTTCGAGCACGTTAAGGCCCCCAAAAGTGCCCAAAAGGTAGTAAAATAATAATAATAATAATAAATAAATATAGCTGCGAGCAGCGATTACGGGCCCAAGCCGGTGGCACCGCAACCCCGGTGCCTTTAGTTACCTAAAGGCACCGGAGTGGCGGTGCCGCCGGCTTTGGCCCTTCATCGCTGCTCGCAGCTATATTCATATATATATATATATATATATATATATATATATATATATATATATATATATATATATATATATATATATATATATAAACAAGCCGGTGGCACCGCCACCCCGGTGCCTTTATATATATATATATATATATGTCTACATTGTTCAATCACGCCTCACACACACACACACACTTTTGCAGAGCCCACACCAATGCAAGCTCTATAGCACACATCTTCTCAAAGGTCAAAGCGGAGTTACGATATTGCCCGTCATGCACAGTAACCGTAAAGGCACCGGGGTGGCGGTGCCACCGGCTTGTTTATATATATATATATATCGTATTATTCTAACTTGTAAAAAACTATTAACTTTTGTTAATATTCAACCATTTCACAACTAACTTTTTTCCATAGATCAAACACAACATAATTATATGGTGGACTGAAACAAAAATTATTAATTAAATAAAATTATTGTTTTCCTCTGAAATAGCAAAAGCATCACACACTAGCTGTACCTGCTCTAAATAAAAAAGAGTAATTCAATAAAAATACAAAATCGAACTAAATAAAATAAATTATTACAAAAACAAAATCAAACCAAAGAAAATATATCTTCGAAAAAAAAAGCGAGTGTCATGAGGAAAGGCGCCTCAGGAATCGTCAGGATTAACTCCATGTGTAAGGAATTTTGATTGATTTTATTTGTCACTTGAAAATTATTGTTAAATGTGTGCCTGCATAACTTTAATAAGATTTATTTTCTTTGATTTGATTTTGTTTTATATAATTTATTTATTTCGATTTTGTATTTTTATTTAAATACTATTATTTATTTAGAGCAGGTACAGCTAAGTGTGCGATGCTTTTGCTATTTCAGAGGGAAAAAAACACATTTTATTTCAAAAAGGCTTTTCAATTAAATAAAATGTTCAAGCTTTGTTTTCGTTTTATTATTTTGTTTGTTTTAAGCTTTGTTTAATTTATATTGTTAATCATCTGACACAAAACAAATGCATAAAGTATCATTTTAACTTTTAAAAAACTATTAACATTTGTTAATAGTACATTGCCTGTCTTTTGTTAATAGGACAAAACATAGTTATTATATTTTATAATATTTTATAAATATATAAAATAAACATTTGTAATGAAATCGTTCAAAAAAATGATATTAGCATTGTTTTAAACTTTGAAACAGAAGTAGCGCAATGCCTGGCCACTCCCGCGCCGCCTCCTTTTCACAATCCGAGGGAACCATCTCCGGAATATTAACCTCACTCCTAGAAGTCCAATTCTCATTATTCATGCCTCTTACCTGGGATTGATTGCACACACACACACACACACACACACACACACGCACGCACGCACTCACACGCACACACACACACACACACACACACACGTGTCAAGTCACTTACATTTTAGATGCAATATTGACTGTTCTTCTGTTTCAGCAGCGAAAATAGTTAAACAAAGATCACAGCAGAACCATTGCATCTCACAGCAACGTGTTTTCTCATTACTGAATGATTCAGCATTTTGAACAAATTGGTTGACTCAAAGATTCAATGACCAATCCATAAACATCTGTCTCATTCATGAATGACTCAGTCGTTCAAACGAATCGTTTGAACGAATGAATCAATGACCCGCTCATTAAGACGGTCGCCTGGCGACACCTAGTGACGGTTTAGTGTTATTTGATTATACACTCAAAATATTCCACAACAAATCCTTTAAATTTAATGATATTCAGAACAGAACACAAATAAAAAAATAACTATAATAAAGCCAAAACGAAATAATTTAAAACAAAAGTAAAAGTAAGTGGTGTTAGGCTCACGTAAATCTCTCTTTAGAATCTAAATGTTGCAACATTTGCGATGTATTTGGATGCTAAACTATTCTTTATTACAGGCTTTGTACTTCACTCACGTTCCAATATCGACGGAAAAAATCATCCTCTTCACTTGTGCAAAAATGTGCTTGGAAAAATCACAGTGGAGCGGTGCTTACTGTGAATGATACAAATTGTACTACTGACTATTTCAACATAGCAGTGTAATTTGTATATGTTAGGTTGAATGTTTTATTATTGTGTGTGTGTGTGTGTTTGTGTGTGTGTGTGTGTGTGTGTGTGTGTGTGTGTGTGTGTGTGTGTGTGTGTGTGTGTGTGTGTGTGTGTGTGTGTGTGTGTGTGTCAGTGTGTGTGTGGGGGTCTGGGTGGCTCAGCGCGATTGAACAGTGAAACATACTCCGTCGTTTTCTTCATACAGGACATCATTCAAACGTCAAAGTGTTTACTTATATTTGTGTACACTCGCAATTAAACACAACATTGTGTTTTTGTTAAATAAATTAAAGTAATACGTCCCCCGAAATGGCGCTAATTTTAAAATGAAACTAAAATGCTCACGGCTGCACGGGCATTCATAACTCTGCGCGCCCACGGTGAGGGACGAGCAGAACAGAGCGAACGTTGTTTAGTTCATTCCTACTTCCATAGGAATTAATTGAAAAAGCTCACTCTACTCTGCACCATTATTAATGAATTGTGCAGACGTCCTTATTTTACTTTCGCTTTTTACCTGATTTTGAACACAAGAGGGCAGTATAACACTATGTATGATTTGGAAAAAAATTTTTTTTGACTAAACAACCATTCTGGCTGTTTTTAAACTTAAACATTATTCTCTAATTGCTCTCACCATGCCCGTTTCTGAAACTCTGCACATGTCTACTGTCTAATAAATGTGATGTGTCTGTCGGGTTTCATGCAATTTCAAGTATGTTAAGAGTCTCAAAAGCATCAACAAAGAATAATAAAGTTTGATGCGTTGCCACGGCAACAGTATCTAAGATATCAATAATCCTTTCTCAGGTCTACATCTGCCGTGTGTCTACATTATACACATAAAGTTTGAAGCAAATTGGGTAAAAATAAGAGGGTGATTTCAAAGCCTTTAGGAAGTGACACACTTCCTGCTGCCAGTTGGTGGCGCTATAACTTTGACTCACAATAGTCACATCCATGTGATCGGACTCTTACAGCGAACACACTGCTGAAGTTTCATCAAGATCAGTTAATGTATGCAGAAGTTATAACACACTTCCTGTTTCCTTTATTCGCCATAAATTCGTTTCCTCGCCACAGCCAAACCGTTCGAGATATCAAAAATCCCCTGGCAACTTTTCATCCTCAATGTCTTGACTTCATGCTGACCGAGTTTCGTGGCGATTGGTTGAATTCTCTAGGAGGAGTATATCGAATTCCAGGGGCATACGCTTCCAAACAAACCATAATAGCCGACTTCCTGTTGGGCTGGGGTAAAAAGTAAAAGTACAAAGGATATATGAATCGATGAGATCTATATGTGTACCGAGTTTCATATTATTACATTCAAGCGTGTTTGATTTATGGACCAAGTTTTCGGACCCCGTTCCAGGGGGCACTGTCGAGCCCCCCTGCCACGCCCGGGTACCAGCTTCAGCCCGGCCCTGATGGCCACGGGTTCTGACCCGTGTGCAAAGTTTCAAGAGTTTTTGAGCACGTTAAGGGCCCCCAAAGTGCGTTGAGAGTCTCAAAAGTATCCAAAAAGAATATTAAAGTTTGATGCGTTGTCACGGCAACAGCATCTAAGATATCAACAATCCTTTCACAGGTCTAAATCTAGCGTGTGTCTACATTATACACATCAAGTTTGAAGCAAATCGGGTAAAGCCTGTTTGATTTATGGACCAAGTTTTCGGACCCCATTCCAGGGGGCGCTGTCGAGCCCCCCTGCCACGCCCGGGTACCAGCTTCAGCCCGGCCCTGATGGCCGCGGTTTCTGACCCGTGTGCAAAGTTTCAAGAGTTTTTGAGCACGTTAAGGGCCCCAAAAGTGCGCTAAGAATCTCAAAAGTATCCAAAAAGAATATTAAAGTTTGATGCGTTGTCACGGCAACAGCATCTAAGATATCAACAATCCTTTCACAGGTCTACATCTGGCTTGTGTCTACATTATACACATCAAGTTTGAAGCAAATAGGGTAAAGCGTGTTGGATATATGGACCAAATTGTCTGACCCGTTCAAGGGGGCGCTGTCGAGCCCCCCTGCCACGCCCGGGTACCAGCTTCAGCCTGGCCCTGATGGCCGCGGGTTTTGTCCCGTGTGCAAAGTTTCAAGAGTTTTCGAGCACGTTAAGAACCCCAAAAGTGCCCGAAAGCATAAAAAAGCATGAAAAAGCTTAAAAAAAGGAATATTAATGTTTGATGCATTGCCATGGCAACAGTATCTAAGATATCAATAATCCTTTCACAGGTCTACATCTGGCGTGTGTCTACATTATGCACATGAAGTTTGAAGCAAATCGGGTAAAAATAAGAGGGTGATTTAAAAGCATTTTGAAAGTGACACACTTCCTGCTTCCAGTTGGTGGCGCTATAACTTTGACTCACAATAGTCACATCCATGTGATCGGGCTCTTACAACGAACACACTGCTGAAGTTTCATCAAGATTAGTTAATGTATGCAGTAGTTATAACACACTTCCTGTTTCACGTTTCTCGCCATAATTTCGTTTACTCGCCACGGCCAAACCGTTCGAGATATCAAAAATCCCCTGGCAATTTTTCATCCTCAGTGTCTTGACTTCATGCTGACCGAGTTTCGTGCCGTGTGTTTGAATTCTCTAGGAGGAGTATTTCACATTCCATTGCATGTGTTTTCCAAACAACCCTTAATAGCCGACTTCCTGTTGGGCTGGGGTAAAAAGTAAGAGCATGAAGTATATATGAACCGATGAGATCTATATGTGTACTGAGTTTCATATTATTACATGCAAGCGTGTTTGATTTATGGACCAAGTGTTCAAACCCCGTTCCAGGGGGCGCTGTCGAGCCCCCCTGCCACGCCCGGGTACCAGCTTCAGCCCGGCCCTGATGGCCGCGGGTTCTGAGATGTGTGCAAAGTTTCAAGAGTTTTCGAGCACGTTAAGGCCCCCAAAAGTGCCCAAAAGGTAGTAAAATAATAATAATAATAATAAATAATAATCCTAAGGAAAACAATAGGGCCTTCGCCTTTTCAAGGCTTGGGCCCTAATAATCCTAAGGAAAACAATAGGGCCTTCGCCTTTTCAAGGCTTGGGCCCTAATAAATAATAATCCTAAGGAAAACAATAGGGCCTTCGCCTTTTCAAGGCTTGGGCCCTAATAAATATAGCTGCGAGCAGCGATTACGGGCCCAAGCCGGTGGCACCGCAACCCCGGTGCCTTTAGTTACCTAAAGGCACCGGAGTGGCGGTGCCGCCGGCTTTGGCCCTTCATCGCTGCTCGCAGCTATATTCATATATATATATATATATATATATATATATATATATATATATATATATAAACAAGCCGGTGGCACCGCCACCCCGGTGCCTTTATATATATATATATATATATATGTCTACATTGTTCAATCACGCCTCACACACACACACACACTTTTGCAGAGCCCACACCAATGCAAGCTCTATAGCACACATCTTCTCAAAGGTCAAAGCGGAGTTACGATATTGCCCGTCATGCACAGTAACCGTAAAGGCACCGGGGTGGCGGTGCCACCGGCTTGTTTATATATATATATATATCGTATTATTCTAACTTGTAAAAAACTATTAACTTTTGTTAATATTCAACCATTTCACAACTAACTTTTTTCCATAGATCAAACACAACATAATTATATGGTGGACTGAAACAAAAATTATTAATTAAATAAAATTATTGTTTTCCTCTGAAATAGCAAAAGCATCACACACTAGCTGTACCTGCTCTAAATAAAAAAGAGTAATTCAATAAAAATACAAAATCGAACTAAATAAAATAAATTATTACAAAAACAAAATCAAACCAAAGAAAATATATCTTCGAAAAAAAAAGCGAGTGTCATGAGGAAAGGCGCCTCAGGAATCGTCAGGATTAACTCCATGTGTAAGGAATTTTGATTGATTTTATTTGTCACTTGAAAATTATTGTTAAATGTGTGCCTGCATAACTTTAATAAGATTTATTTTCTTTGATTTGATTTTGTTTTATATAATTTATTTATTTCGATTTTGTATTTTTATTTAAATACTATTATTTATTTAGAGCAGGTACAGCTAAGTGTGCGATGCTTTTGCTATTTCAGAGGGAAAAAAACACATTTTATTTCAAAAAGGCTTTTCAATTAAATAAAATGTTCAAGCTTTGTTTTCGTTTTATTATTTTGTTTGTTTTAAGCTTTGTTTAATTTATATTGTTAATCATCTGACACAAAACAAATGCATAAAGTATCATTTTAACTTTTAAAAAACTATTAACATTTGTTAATAGTACATTGCCTGTCTTTTGTTAATAGGACAAAACATAGTTATTATATTTTATAATATTTTATAAATATATAAAATAAACATTTGTAATGAAATCGTTCAAAAAAATGATATTAGCATTGTTTTAAACTTTGAAACAGAAGTAGCGCAATGCCTGGCCACTCCCGCGCCGCCTCCTTTTCACAATCCGAGGGAACCATCTCCGGAATATTAACCTCACTCCTAGAAGTCCAATTCTCATTATTCATGCCTCTTACCTGGGATTGATTGCACACACACACACACACACACACACGCACGCACGCACTCACACGCACACACACACACACACACACACACACACGTGTCAAGTCACTTACATTTTAGATGCAATATTGACTGTTCTTCTGTTTCAGCAGCGAAAATAGTTAAACAAAGATCACAGCAGAACCATTGCATCTCACAGCAACGTGTTTTCTCATTACTGAATGATTCAGCATTTTGAACAAATTGGTTGACTCAAAGATTCAATGACCAATCCATAAACATCTGTCTCATTCATGAATGACTCAGTCGTTCAAACGAATCGTTTGAACGAATGAATCAATGACCCGCTCATTAAGACGGTCGCCTGGCGACACCTAGTGACGGTTTAGTGTTATTTGATTATACACTCAAAATATTCCACAACAAATCCTTTAAATTTAATGATATTCAGAACAGAACACAAATAAAAAAATAACTATAATAAAGCCAAAACGAAATAATTTAAAACAAAAGTAAAAGTAAGTGGTGTTAGGCTCACGTAAATCTCTCTTTAGAATCTAAATGTTGCAACATTTGCGATGTATTTGGATGCTAAACTATTCTTTATTACAGGCTTTGTACTTCACTCACGTTCCAATATCGACGGAAAAAATCATCCTCTTCACTTGTGCAAAAATGTGCTTGGAAAAATCACAGTGGAGCGGTGCTTACTGTGAATGATACAAATTGTACTACTGACTATTTCAACATAGCAGTGTAATTTGTATATGTTAGGTTGAATGTTTTATTATTGTGTGTGTGTGTGTGTTTGTGTGTGTGTGTGTGTGTGTGTCAGTGTGTGTGTGGGGGTCTGGGTGGCTCAGCGCGATTGAACAGTGAAACATACTCCGTCATTTTCTTCATACAGGACATCATTCAAACGTCAAAGTGTTTACTTATATTTGTGTACACTCGCAATTAAACACAACATTGTGTTTTTGTTAAATAAATTAAAGTAATACGTCCCCCGAAATGGCGCTAATTTTAAAATGAAACTAAAATGCTCACGGCTGCACGGGCATTCATAACTCTGCGCGCCCACGGTGAGGGACGAGCAGAACAGAGCGAACGTTGTTTAGTTCATTCCTACTTCCATAGGAATTAATTGAAAAAGCTCACTCTACTCTGCACCATTATTAATGAATTGTGCAGACGTCCTTATTTTACTTTCGCTTTTTACCTGATTTTGAACACAAGAGGGCAGTATAACACTATGTATGATTTGGAAAAAAATTTTTTTTGACTAAACAACCATTCTGGCTGTTTTTAAACTTAAACATTATTCTCTAATTGCTCTCACCATGCCCGTTTCTGAAACTCTGCACATGTCTACTGTCTAATAAATGTGATGTGTCTGTCGGGTTTCATGCAATTTCAAGTATGTTAAGAGTCTCAAAAGCATCAACAAAGAATAATAAAGTTTGATGCGTTGCCACGGCAACAGTATCTAAGATATCAATAATCCTTTCTCAGGTCTACATCTGCCGTGTGTCTACATTATACACATAAAGTTTGAAGCAAATTGGGTAAAAATAAGAGGGTGATTTCAAAGCCTTTAGGAAGTGACACACTTCCTGCTGCCAGTTGGTGGCGCTATAACTTTGACTCACAATAGTCACATCCATGTGATCGGACTCTTACAGCGAACACACTGCTGAAGTTTCATCAAGATCAGTTAATGTATGCAGAAGTTATAACACACTTCCTGTTTCCTTTATTCGCCATAAATTCGTTTCCTCGCCACAGCCAAACCGTTCGAGATATCAAAAATCCCCTGGCAACTTTTCATCCTCAATGTCTTGACTTCATGCTGACCGAGTTTCGTGGCGATTGGTTGAATTCTCTAGGAGGAGTATATCGAATTCCAGGGGCATACGCTTCCAAACAAACCATAATAGCCGACTTCCTGTTGGGCTGGGGTAAAAAGTAAAAGTACAAAGGATATATGAATCGATGAGATCTATATGTGTACCGAGTTTCATATTATTACATTCAAGCGTGTTTGATTTATGGACCAAGTTTTCGGACCCCGTTCCAGGGGGCACTGTCGAGCCCCCCTGCCACGCCCGGGTACCAGCTTCAGCCCGGCCCTGATGGCCACGGGTTCTGACCCGTGTGCAAAGTTTCAAGAGTTTTTGAGCACGTTAAGGGCCCCCAAAGTGCGCTGAGAGTCTCAAAAGTATCCAAAAAGAATATTAAAGTTTGATGCGTTGTCACGGCAACAGCATCTAAGATATCAACAATCCTTTCACAGGTCTAAATCTGGCGTGTGTCTACATTATACACATCAAGTTTGAAGCAAATCGGGTAAAGCCTGTTTGATTTATGGACCAAGTTTTCGGACCCCATTCCAGGGGGCGCTGTCGAGCCCCCCTGCCACGCCCGGGTACCAGCTTCAGCCCGGCCCTGATGGCCGCGGTTTCTGACCCGTGTGCAAAGTTTCAAGAGTTTTTGAGCACGTTAAGGGCCCCAAAAGTGCGCTAAGAATCTCAAAAGTATCCAAAAAGAATATTAAAGTTTGATGCGTTGTCACGGCAACAGCATCTAAGATATCAACAATCCTTTCACAGGTCTACATCTGGCTTGTGTCTACATTATACACATCAAGTTTGAAGCAAATAGGGTAAAGCGTGTTGGATATATGGACCAAATTGTCTGACCCGTTCAAGGGGGCGCTGTCGAGCCCCCCTGCCACGCCCGGGTACCAGCTTCAGCCTGGCCCTGATGGCCGCGGGTTTTGTCCCGTGTGCAAAGTTTCAAGAGTTTTCGAGCACGTTAAGAACCCCAAAAGTGCCCGAAAGCATAAAAAAGCATGAAAAAGCTTAAAAAAAGGAATATTAATGTTTGATGCATTGCCATGGCAACAGTATCTAAGATATCAATAATCCTTTCACAGGTCTACATCTGGCGTGTGTCTACATTATGCACATGAAGTTTGAAGCAAATCGGGTAAAAATAAGAGGGTGATTTAAAAGCATTTTGAAAGTGACACACTTCCTGCTTCCAGTTGGTGGCGCTATAACTTTGACTCACAATAGTCACATCCATGTGATCGGGCTCTTACAACGAACACACTGCTGAAGTTTCATCAAGATTAGTTAATGTATGCAGTAGTTATAACACACTTCCTGTTTCACGTTTCTCGCCATAATTTCGTTTACTCGCCACGGCCAAACCGTTCGAGATATCAAAAATCCCCTGGCAATTTTTCATCCTCAGTGTCTTGACTTCATGCTGACCGAGTTTCGTGCCGTGTGTTTGAATTCTCTAGGAGGAGTATTTCACATTCCATTGCATGTGTTTTCCAAACAACCCTTAATAGCCGACTTCCTGTTGGGCTGGGGTAAAAAGTAAGAGCATGAAGTATATATGAACCGATGAGATCTATATGTGTACTGAGTTTCATATTATTACATGCAAGCGTGTTTGATTTATGGACCAAGTGTTCAAACCCCGTTCCAGGGGGCGCTGTCGAGCCCCCCTGCCACGCCCGGGTACCAGCTTCAGCCCGGCCCTGATGGCCGCGGGTTCTGAGATGTGTGCAAAGTTTCAAGAGTTTTCGAGCACGTTAAGGCCCCCAAAAGTGCCCAAAAGGTAGTAAAATAATAATAATAATAATAAATATAGCTGCGAGCAGCGATTACGGGCCCAAGCCGGTGGCACCGCAACCCCGGTGCCTTTAGTTACCTAAAGGCACCGGAGTGGCGGTGCCGCCGGCTTTGGCCCTTCATCGCTGCTCGCAGCTATATTCATATATATATATATATATATATATATATATAAACAAGCCGGTGGCACCGCCACCTCGGTGCCTTTATATATATATATATATATATATGTCTACATTGTTCAATCACGCCTCACACACACACACACACTTTTGCAGAGCCCACACCAATGCAAGCTCTATAGCACACATCTTCTCAAAGGTCAAAGCGGAGTTACGATATTGCCCGTCATGCACAGTAACCGTAAAGGCACCGGGGTGGCGGTGCCACCGGCTTGTTTATATATATATATATATCGTATTATTCTAACTTGTAAAAAACTATTAACTTTTGTTAATATTCAACCATTTCACAACTAACTTTTTTCCATAGATCAAACACAACATAATTATATGGTGGACTGAAACAAAAATTATTAATTAAATAAAATTATTGTTTTCCTCTGAAATAGCAAAAGCATCACACACTAGCTGTACCTGCTCTAAATAAAAAAGAGTAATTCAATAAAAATACAAAATCGAACTAAATAAAATAAATTATTACAAAAACAAAATCAAACCAAAGAAAATATATCTTCGAAAAAAAAAGCGAGTGTCATGAGGAAAGGCGCCTCAGGAATCGTCAGGATTAACTCCATGTGTAAGGAATTTTGATTGATTTTATTTGTCACTTGAAAATTATTGTTAAATGTGTGCCTGCATAACTTTAATAAGATTTATTTTCTTTGATTTGATTTTGTTTTATATAATTTATTTATTTCGATTTTGTATTTTTATTTAAATACTATTATTTATTTAGAGCAGGTACAGCTAAGTGTGCGATGCTTTTGCTATTTCAGAGGGAAAAAAACACATTTTATTTCAAAAAGGCTTTTCAATTAAATAAAATGTTCAAGCTTTGTTTTCGTTTTATTATTTTGTTTGTTTTAAGCTTTATTTAATTTATATTGTTAATCATCTGACACAAAACAAATGCATAAAGTATCATTTTAACTTTTAAAAAACTATTAACATTTGTTAATAGTACATTGCCTGTCTTTTGTTAATAGGACAAAACATAGTTATTATATTTTATAATATTTTATAAATATATAAAATAAACATTTGTAATGAAATCGTTCAAAAAAATGATATTAGCATTGTTTTAAACTTTGAAACAGAAGTAGCGCAATGCCTGGCCACTCCCGCGCCGCCTCCTTTTCACAATCCGAGGGAACCATCTCCGGAATATTAACCTCACTCCTAGAAGTCCAATTCTCATTATTCATGCCTCTTACCTGGGATTGATTGCACACACACACACACACACACACACGCACGCACGCACTCACACGCACACACACACACACACACACACACACGTGTCAAGTCACTTACATTTTAGATGCAATATTGACTGTTCTTCTGTTTCAGCAGCGAAAATAGTTAAACAAAGATCACAGCAGAACCATTGCATCTCACAGCAACGTGTTTTCTCATTACTGAATGATTCAGCATTTTGAACAAATTGGTTGACTCAAAGATTCAATGACCAATCCATAAACATCTGTCTCATTCATGAATGACTCAGTCGTTCAAACGAATCGTTTGAACGAATGAATCAATGACCCGCTCATTAAGACGGTCGCCTGGCGACACCTAGTGACGGTTTAGTGTTATTTGATTATACACTCAAAATATTCCACAACAAATCCTTTAAATTTAATGATATTCAGAACAGAACACAAATAAAAAAATAACTATAAATATAGCTGCGAGCAGCGATTACGGGCCCAAGCCGGTGGCACCGCAACCCCGGTGCCTTTAGTTACCTAAAGGCACCGGAGTGGCGGTGCCGCCGGCTTTGGCCCTTCATCGCTGCTCGCAGCTATATTCATATATATATATATATATATATATATATATATATATATAAACAAGCCGGTGGCACCGCCACCCCGGTGCCTTTATATATATATATATATATATGTCTACATTGTTCAATCACGCCTCACACACACACACACACTTTTGCAGAGCCCACACCAATGCAAGCTCTATAGCACACATCTTCTCAAAGGTCAAAGCGGAGTTAGGATATTGCCCGTCATGCACAGTAACCGTAAAGGCACCGGGGTGGCGGTGCCACCGGCTTGTTTATATATATATATATATCGTATTATTCTAACTTGTAAAAAACTATTAACTTTTGTTAATATTCAACCATTTCACAACTAACTTTTTTCCATAGATCAAACACAACATAATTATATGGTGGACTGAAACAAAAATTATTAATTAAATAAAATTATTGTTTTCCTCTGAAATAGCAAAAGCATCACACACTAGCTGTACCTGCTCTAAATAAAAAAGAGTAATTCAATAAAAATACAAAATCGAACTAAATAAAATAAATTATTACAAAAACAAAATCAAACCAAAGAAAATATATCTTCGAAAAAAAAAGCGAGTGTCATGAGGAAAGGCGCCTCAGGAATCGTCAGGATTAACTCCATGTATAAGGAATTTTGATTGATTTTATTTGTCACTTGAAAATTATTGTTAAATGTGTGCCTGCATAACTTTAATAAGATTTATTTTCTTTGATTTGATTTTGTTTTATATAATTTATTTATTTCGATTTTGTATTTTTATTTAAATACTATTATTTATTTAGAGCAGGTACAGCTAAGTGTGCGATGCTTTTGCTATTTCAGAGGGAAAAAAACACATTTTATTTCAAAAAGGCTTTTCAATTAAATAAAATGTTCAAGCTTTGTTTTCGTTTTATTATTTTGTTTGTTTTAAGCTTTGTTTAATTTATATTGTTAATCATCTGACACAAAACAAATGCATAAAGTATCATTTTAACTTTTAAAAAACTATTAACATTTGTTAATAGTACATTGCCTGTCTTTTGTTAATAGGACAAAACATAGTTATTATATTTTATAATATTTTATAAATATATAAAATAAACATTTGTAATGAAATCGTTCAAAAAAATGATATTAGCATTGTTTTAAACTTTGAAACAGAAGTAGCGCAATGCCTGGCCACTCCCGCGCCGCCTCCTTTTCACAATCCGAGGGAACCATCTCCGGAATATTACCCTCACTCCTAGAAGTCCAATTCTCATTATTCATGCCTCTTACCTGGGATTGATTGCACACACACACACACACACACACACACACGCACGCACGCACTCACACGCACACACACACACACACACACACACACGTGTCAAGTCACTTACATTTTAGATGCAATATTGACTGTTCTTCTGTTTCAGCAGCGAAAATAGTTAAACAAAGATCACAGCAGAACCATTGCATCTCACAGCAACGTGTTTTCTCATTACTGAATGATTCAGCATTTTGAACAAATTGGTTGACTCAAAGATTCAATGACCAATCCATAAACATCTGTCTCATTCATGAATGACTCAGTCGTTCAAACGAATCGTTTGAACGAATGAATCAATGACCCGCTCATTAAGACGGTCGCCTGGCGACACCTAGTGACGGTTTAGTGTTATTTGATTATACACTCAAAATATTCCACAACAAATCCTTTAAATTTAATGATATTCAGAACAGAACACAAATAAAAAAATAACTATAATAAAGCCAAAACGAAATAATTTAAAACAAAAGTAAAAGTAAGTGGTGTTAGGCTCACGTAAATCTCTCTTTAGAATCTAAATGTTGCAACATTTGCGATGTATTTGGATGCTAAACTATTCTTTATTACAGGCTTTGTACTTCACTCACGTTCCAATATCGACGGAAAAAATCATCCTCTTCACTTGTGCAAAAATGTGCTTGGAAAAATCACAGTGGAGCGGTGCTTACTGTGAATGATACAAATTGTACTACTGACTATTTCAACATAGCAGTGTAATTTGTATATGTTAGGTTGAATGTTTTATTATTGTGTGTGTGTGTGTGTGTGTGTTTGTGTGTGTGTGTGTGTGTGTGTGTGTGTGTGTGTGTGTGTGTCAGTGTGTGTGTGGGGGTCTGGGTGGCTCAGCGCGATTGAACAGTGAAACATACTCCGTCATTTTCTTCATACAGGACATCATTCAAACGTCAAAGTGTTTACTTATATTTGTGTACACTCGCAATTAAACACAACATTGTGTTTTTGTTAAATAAATTAAAGTAATACGTCCCCCGAAATGGCGCTAATTTTAAAATGAAACTAAAATGCTCACGGCTGCACGGGCATTCATAACTCTGCGCGCCCACGGTGAGGGACGAGCAGAACAGAGCGAACGTTGTTTAGTTCATTCCTACTTCCATAGGAATTAATTGAAAAAGCTCACTCTACTCTGCACCATTATTAATGAATTGTGCAGACGTCCTTATTTTACTTTCGCTTTTTACCTGATTTTGAACACAAGAGGGCAGTATAACACTATGTATGATTTGGAAAAAAATTTTTTTTGACTAAACAACCATTCTGGCTGTTTTTAAACTTAAACATTATTCTCTAATTGCTCTCACCATGCCCGTTTCTGAAACTCTGCACATGTCTACTGTCTAATAAATGTGATGTGTCTGTCGGGTTTCATGCAATTTCAAGTATGTTAAGAGTCTCAAAAGCATCAACAAAGAATAATAAAGTTTGATGCGTTGCCACGGCAACAGTATCTAAGATATCAATAATCCTTTCTCAGGTCTACATCTGCCGTGTGTCTACATTATACACATAAAGTTTGAAGCAAATTGGGTAAAAATAAGAGGGTGATTTCAAAGCCTTTAGGAAGTGACACACTTCCTGCTGCCAGTTGGTGGCGCTATAACTTTGACTCACAATAGTCACATCCATGTGATCGGACTCTTACAGCGAACACACTGCTGAAGTTTCATCAAGATCAGTTAATGTATGCAGAAGTTATAACACACTTCCTGTTTCCTTTATTCGCCATAAATTCGTTTCCTCGCCACAGCCAAACCGTTCGAGATATCAAAAATCCCCTGGCAACTTTTCATCCTCAATGTCTTGACTTCATGCTGACCGAGTTTCGTGGCGATTGGTTGAATTCTCTAGGAGGAGTATATCGAATTCCAGGGGCATACGCTTCCAAACAAACCATAATAGCCGACTTCCTGTTGGGCTGGGGTAAAAAGTAAAAGTACAAAGGATATATGAATCGATGAGATCTATATGTGTACCGAGTTTCATATTATTACATTCAAGCGTGTTTGATTTATGGACCAAGTTTTCGGACCCCGTTCCAGGGGGCACTGTCGAGCCCCCCTGCCACGCCCGGGTACCAGCTTCAGCCCGGCCCTGATGGCCACGGGTTCTGACCCGTGTGCAAAGTTTCAAGAGTTTTTGAGCACGTTAAGGGCCCCCAAAGTGCGCTGAGAGTCTCAAAAGTATCCAAAAAGAATATTAAAGTTTGATGCGTTGTCACGGCAACAGCATCTAAGATATCAACAATCCTTTCACAGGTCTAAATCTGGCGTGTGTCTACATTATACACATCAAGTTTGAAGCAAATCGGGTAAAGCCTGTTTGATTTATGGACCAAGTTTTCGGACCCCATTCCAGGGGGCGCTGTCGAGCCCCCCTGCCACGCCCGGGTACCAGCTTCAGCCCGGCCCTGATGGCCACGGGTTCTGACCCGTGTGCAAAGTTTCAAGAGTTTTTGAGCATGTTAAGGGCCCCAAAAGTGCGCTAAGAATCTCAAAAGTATCCAAAAAGAATATTAAAGTTTGATGCGTTGTCACGGCAACAGCATCTAAGATATCAACAATCCTTTCACAGGTCTACATCTGGCTTGTGTCTACATTATACACATCAAGTTTGAAGCAAATAGGGTAAAGCGTGTTGGATATATGGACCAAATTGTCTGACCCGTTCAAGGGGGCGCTGTCGAGCCCCCCTGCCACGCCCGGGTACCAGCTTCAGCCTGGCCCTGATGGCCGCGGGTTTTGTCCCGTGTGCAAAGTTTCAAGAGTTTTCGAGCACGTTAAGAACCCCAAAAGTGCCCGAAAGCATAAAAAAGCATGAAAAAGCTTAAAAAAAGGAATATTAATGTTTGATGCATTGCCATGGCAACAGTATCTAAGATATCAATAATCCTTTCACAGGTCTACATCTGGCGTGTGTCTACATTATGCACATGAAGTTTGAAGCAAATCGGGTAAAAATAAGAGGGTGATTTAAAAGCATTTTGAAAGTGACACACTTCCTGCTGCCAGTTGGTGGCGCTATAACTTTGACTCACAATAGTCACATCCATGTGATCGGGCTCTTACAACGAACACACTGCTGAAGTTTCATCAAGATTAGTTAATGTATGCAGTAGTTATAACACACTTCCTGTTTCACGTTTCTCGCCATAATTTCGTTTACTCGCCACGGCCAAACCGTTCGAGATATCAAAAATCCCCTGGCAATTTTTCATCCTCAGTGTCTTGACTTCATGCTGACCGAGTTTCGTGCCGTGTGTTTGAATTCTCTAGGAGGAGTATTTCACATTCCATTGCATGTGTTTTCCAAACAACCCTTAATAGCCGACTTCCTGTTGGGCTGGGGTAAAAAGTAAGAGCATGAAGTATATATGAACCGATGAGATCTATATGTGTACTGAGTTTCATATTATTACATGCAAGCGTGTTTGATTTATGGACCAAGTGTTCAAACCCCGTTCCAGGGGGCGCTGTCGAGCCCCCCTGCCACGCCCGGGTACCAGCTTCAGCCCGGCCCTGATGGCCACGGGTTCTGACCCGTGTGCAAAGTTTCAAGAGTTTTTGAGCACGTTAAGGGCCCCCAAAGTGCGCTGAGAGTCTCAAAAGTATCCAAAAAGAATATTAAAGTTTGATGCGTTGTCACGGCAACAGCATCTAAGATATCAACAATCCTTTCACAGGTCTAAATCTGGCGTGTGTCTACATTATACACATCAAGTTTGAAGCAAATCGGGTAAAGCCTGTTTGATTTATGGACCAAGTTTTCGGACCCCATTCCAGGGGGCGCTGTCGAGCCCCCCTGCCACGCCCGGGTACCAGCTTCAGCCCGGCCCTGATGGCCACGGGTTCTGACCCGTGTGCAAAGTTTCAAGAGTTTTTGAGCATGTTAAGGGCCCCAAAAGTGCGCTAAGAATCTCAAAAGTATCCAAAAAGAATATTAAAGTTTGATGCGTTGTCACGGCAACAGCATCTAAGATATCAACAATCCTTTCACAGGTCTACATCTGGCTTGTGTCTACATTATACACATCAAGTTTGAAGCAAATAGGGTAAAGCGTGTTGGATATATGGACCAAATTGTCTGACCCGTTCAAGGGGGCGCTGTCGAGCCCCCCTGCCACGCCCGGGTACCAGCTTCAGCCTGGCCCTGATGGCCGCGGGTTTTGTCCCGTGTGCAAAGTTTCAAGAGTTTTCGAGCACGTTAAGAACCCCAAAAGTGCCCGAAAGCATAAAAAAGCATGAAAAAGCTTAAAAAAAGGAATATTAATGTTTGATGCATTGCCATGGCAACAGTATCTAAGATATCAATAATCCTTTCACAGGTCTACATCTGGCGTGTGTCTACATTATGCACATGAAGTTTGAAGCAAATCGGGTAAAAATAAGAGGGTGATTTAAAAGCATTTTGAAAGTGACACACTTCCTGCTGCCAGTTGGTGGCGCTATAACTTTGACTCACAATAGTCACATCCATGTGATCGGGCTCTTACAACGAACACACTGCTGAAGTTTCATCAAGATTAGTTAATGTATGCAGTAGTTATAACACACTTCCTGTTTCACGTTTCTCGCCATAATTTCGTTTACTCGCCACGGCCAAACCGTTCGAGATATCAAAAATCCCCTGGCAATTTTTCATCCTCAGTGTCTTGACTTCATGCTGACCGAGTTTCGTGCCGTGTGTTTGAATTCTCTAGGAGGAGTATTTCACATTCCATTGCATGTGTTTTCCAAACAACCCTTAATAGCCGACTTCCTGTTGGGCTGGGGTAAAAAGTAAGAGCATGAAGTATATATGAACCGATGAGATCTATATGTGTACTGAGTTTCATATTATTACATGCAAGCGTGTTTGATTTATGGACCAAGTGTTCAAACCCCGTTCCAGGGGGCGCTGTCGAGCCCCCCTGCCACGCCCGGGTACCAGCTTCAGCCCGGCCCTGATGGCCACGGGTTCTGACCCGTGTGCAAAGTTTCAAGAGTTTTTGAGCACGTTAAGGGCCCCCAAAGTGCGCTGAGAGTCTCAAAAGTATCCAAAAAGAATATTAAAGTTTGATGCGTTGTCACGGCAACAGCATCTAAGATATCAACAATCCTTTCACAGGTCTAAATCTGGCGTGTGTCTACATTATACACATCAAGTTTGAAGCAAATCGGGTAAAGCCTGTTTGATTTATGGACCAAGTTTTCGGACCCCATTCCAGGGGGCGCTGTCGAGCCCCCCTGCCACGCCCGGGTACCAGCTTCAGCCCGGCCCTGATGGCCACGGGTTCTGACCCGTGTGCAAAGTTTCAAGAGTTTTTGAGCATGTTAAGGGCCCCAAAAGTGCGCTAAGAATCTCAAAAGTATCCAAAAAGAATATTAAAGTTTGATGCGTTGTCACGGCAACAGCATCTAAGATATCAACAATCCTTTCACAGGTCTACATCTGGCTTGTGTCTACATTATACACATCAAGTTTGAAGCAAATAGGGTAAAGCGTGTTGGATATATGGACCAAATTGTCTGACCCGTTCAAGGGGGCGCTGTCGAGCCCCCCTGCCACGCCCGGGTACCAGCTTCAGCCTGGCCCTGATGGCCGCGGGTTTTGTCCCGTGTGCAAAGTTTCAAGAGTTTTCGAGCACGTTAAGAACCCCAAAAGTGCCCGAAAGCATAAAAAAGCATGAAAAAGCTTAAAAAAAGGAATATTAATGTTTGATGCATTGCCATGGCAACAGTATCTAAGATATCAATAATCCTTTCACAGGTCTACATCTGGCGTGTGTCTACATTATGCACATGAAGTTTGAAGCAAATCGGGTAAAAATAAGAGGGTGATTTAAAAGCATTTTGAAAGTGACACACTTCCTGCTGCCAGTTGGTGGCGCTATAACTTTGACTCACAATAGTCACATCCATGTGATCGGGCTCTTACAACGAACACACTGCTGAAGTTTCATCAAGATTAGTTAATGTATGCAGTAGTTATAACACACTTCCTGTTTCACGTTTCTCGCCATAATTTCGTTTACTCGCCACGGCCAAACCGTTCGAGATATCAAAAATCCCCTGGCAATTTTTCATCCTCAGTGTCTTGACTTCATGCTGACCGAGTTTCGTGCCGTGTGTTTGAATTCTCTAGGAGGAGTATTTCACATTCCATTGCATGTGTTTTCCAAACAACCCTTAATAGCCGACTTCCTGTTGGGCTGGGGTAAAAAGTAAGAGCATGAAGTATATATGAACCGATGAGATCTATATGTGTACTGAGTTTCATATTATTACATGCAAGCGTGTTTGATTTATGGACCAAGTGTTCAAACCCCGTTCCAGGGGGCGCTGTCGAGCCCCCCTGCCACGCCCGGGTACCAGCTTCAGCCCGGCCCTGATGGCCGCGGGTTCTGAGATGTGTGCAAAGTTTCAAGAGTTTTCGAGCACGTTAAGGCCCCCAAAAGTGCCCAAAAGGTAGTAAAATAATAATAATAATAATAAATATAGCTGCGAGCAGCGATTACGGGCCCAAGCCGGTGGCACCGCAACCCCGGTGCCTTTAGTTACCTAAAGGCACCGGAGTGGCGGTGCCGCCGGCTTTGGCCCTTCATCGCTGCTCGCAGCTATATTCATATATATATATATATATATATATATATATATATATATATATATATATATATATATATATATAAACAAGCCGGTGGCACCGCCACCCCGGTGCCTTTATATATATATATATATATATATGTCTACATTGTTCAATCACGCCTCACACACACACACACACTTTTGCAGAGCCCACACCAATGCAAGCTCTATAGCACACATCTTCTCAAAGGTCAAAGCGGAGTTACGATATTGCCCGTCATGCACAGTAACCGTAAAGGCACCGGGGTGGCGGTGCCACCGGCTTGTTTATATATATATATATATCGTATTATTCTAACTTGTAAAAAACTATTAACTTTTGTTAATATTCAACCATTTCACAACTAACTTTTTTCCATAGATCAAACACAACATAATTATATGGTGGACTGAAACAAAAATTATTAATTAAATAAAATTATTGTTTTCCTCTGAAATAGCAAAAGCATCACACACTAGCTGTACCTGCTCTAAATAAAAAAGAGTAATTCAATAAAAATACAAAATCGAACTAAATAAAATAAATTATTACAAAAACAAAATCAAACCAAAGAAAATATATCTTCGAAAAAAAAAGCGAGTGTCATGAGGAAAGGCGCCTCAGGAATCGTCAGGATTAACTCCATGTGTAAGGAATTTTGATTGATTTTATTTGTCACTTGAAAATTATTGTTAAATGTGTGCCTGCATAACTTTAATAAGATTTATTTTCTTTGATTTGATTTTGTTTTATATAATTTATTTATTTCGATTTTGTATTTTTATTTAAATACTATTATTTATTTAGAGCAGGTACAGCTAAGTGTGCGATGCTTTTGCTATTTCAGAGGGAAAAAAACACATTTTATTTCAAAAAGGCTTTTCAATTAAATAAAATGTTCAAGCTTTGTTTTCGTTTTATTATTTTGTTTGTTTTAAGCTTTGTTTAATTTATATTGTTAATCATCTGACACAAAACAAATGCATAAAGTATCATTTTAACTTTTAAAAAACTATTAACATTTGTTAATAGTACATTGCCTGTCTTTTGTTAATAGGACAAAACATAGTTATTATATTTTATAATATTTTATAAATATATAAAATAAACATTTGTAATGAAATCGTTCAAAAAAATGATATTAGCATTGTTTTAAACTTTGAAACTAAAGTAGCGCAATGCCTGGCCACTCCCGCGCCGCCTCCTTTTCACAATCCGAGGGAACCATCTCCGGAATATTAACCTCACTCCTAGAAGTCCAATTCTCATTATTCATGCCTCTTACCTGAGATTGATTGCACACACACACACACACACACACACACACGCACGCACGCACTCACACGCACACACACACACACACACACGTGTCAAGTCACTTACATTTTAGATGCAATATTGACTTTTTTTCTGTTTCAGCAGCGAAAATAGTTCAACAAAGATCACAGCAGAACCATCGAGCATCTCACAGCAACGCGTTCTCATTACTGAATGATTCAGCATTTTGAACAAATCGGTTGACTCAAAGATTCAACGACCAATCCATAATCTGTCTCATTCATGAACGACTCAGCCGTTCGAACGAATCGTTTGAACGAATGAATCAATGACTCGCTCATTAAGACGGTCGCCTGGCGACACCTAATGACGGTTTAGTGATATGTTTAAAAGTATCATTCTTTCCAACGATTGTTAATTAACTCATATTTGAAACATAAGCTATATATATATATATATATATATATATATATATATATATATATATATATATATATATATATATATATACACACATATATATACACAAAAATAAAATAAACACATTTGAAGCGTGTTTGCTTACTAAATTGTGAGCTGAACGAAAGTTGCAGCAAATATCAGCAACAGGAGTCAAATTTCATTAATCACGAGAGTGAAGAGCTGACTGAAAAGATGATGACGGAATAGGCTATTTTATGTAAAAGCGCCTATTTAAGCGAATCTATCATTATACTCTTTTGTTGTTGTGTTTTCCGTGAAAAATAATAGACTATTGAACTCACAATTCAAGCACGCGCTCTGCACGCGCCACCATTATCAATGTCCGTGTGGACGTCCGCGATCGAACAGTGGAAACATTGGCTACTCCGTCATTTTATTCAAGAAGATCATTCAAACTGCAAAGTGTTTACTTATTTTTGGATACTCGCAATCAAACACAACATTGTGATTTTGTAAAATACATTCAAGAAATCCGCCCCCGAAATGGGGCTTCTTTTAAAATGAAACAAAAATGCTCACAGCTGCACGTCTTGTGGAGACGTCCGTTACTTTCGCTTTCAAGTTAGCGATTTTAAAGCCCCCAGCGGAGTCACGGTGGGAAAATATTCCCATAGTAGCATCAATTGGCCTACCTGATTTTGAACACAAGAGGGCAGTAAAGCACTATGAATGATTTTTTTTTTTTTTTTTTTTTTTGGCTAAACAACCATTCTGGCTGTTTTTAAACTTAAACATAAATCTTAAATTGAAAAAAAGGAATACAATGGGTTTACTTCTAATATTAGTATAATTTTATAGAAAAATAAATGGTGTATAATTACATTTTAGAAAGATATGAGACATTTCCTGATTCTTTTTTTGACATAATCCCTCGCCATAGCAAAACCGTTTGAGATATTCAATATCCGTTCACAATTTAGCATCTTTAATGTATTTTCATCAAGTTGAAAAAGTTTTGTAACTGTAGATGAAACTAACCCCCCCCCCCCCCCCCCCCACACACACTTTTGTCACAAAAGGTGGCGCTACTGAGCCCCTGCACCACGCCCGTTTCTGAAACTTTGCACATGTCTACTGGCTAATAAATGTGATCTGTCTGTCGAGTTTCATGCAATTTTAAGCAATTTCAGGCATGCTAAGAGTCTCAAAAGCATCCAAAAACAATATTAAAGTTTGATGCGTTGCCATGGCAACAGTATCTAAGACATCAATAATCCTTTCACAGGTCTACATCTGGCGAGTGTCTACATTATACACATCAAGTTTGAAGCAAATCGGGTAAAAATAAGAGGGTGATTTCAAAGCATTTTGAAAGTGACACACTTCCTGCTGCCAGTTGGTGGCGCTATAACTTTGACTCATAATAGTCACATCCATGTGATCGGCCTCTTACAGCGAACACACTGTTGAAGTTTCATCAAGATCAGTTAATGTATGCAGAAGTTATAACACACTTCCTGTTTCCATTATTCGCCATAAATTCGTTTCCTCGCCACGGCCAAATCGTTCGAGATATCAAAAATCCCCTGGCAATTTTTCATCCTCAATGTCTTGACTTCATGCTGACCGAGTTTCGTTGCGATTGGTTGAATTCTCTAGGAGGAGTATATCGAATTCCAGGGGCATACGCTTCCAAACAAACCATTATAGCCGACTTCCTGTTGGGCTGGGGTAAAAAGTAAAAGTACAAAGGATATATGAACCGATGAGATCTATATGTCTACCGAGTTTCATATTATTACATGCAAGCGTGTTTGATTTATGGACCAAGTTTTCGCACCCCGTTCCAGGGGGCGCTGTCGAGCCCCCCTGCCACGCCCGGGTACCATCTTCAGCCCGGCCCTGATGGCCGCGGGTTCTGACCTGTGTGCAAAGTTTCAAGAGTTTTCGTGCACGTTAAGGGCCCCCAAAGTGCGCTGAGAGTCTCAAAAGTATCCAAAAAGAATATTAAAGTTTGATGCGTTGTCACGGCAACAGCATCTAAGATATCAACAATCCTTTCACAGGTCTAAATCTGGCGTGTGTCTACATTATACACATCAAGTTTGAAGCAAATCGGGTAAAGCCTGTTTGATTTATGGACCAAGTTTTCGGACCCCATTCCAGGGGGCGCTGTCGAGCCCCCCTGCCACGCCCGGGTACCAGCTTCAGCCCGGCCCTGATGGCCGCGGTTTCTGACCCGTGTGCAAAGTTTCAAGAGTTTTTGAGCACGTTAAGGGCCCCAAAAGTGCGCTAAGAATCTCAAAAGTATCCAAAAAGAATATTAAAGTTTGATGCGTTGTCACGGCAACAGCATCTAAGATATCAACAATCCTTTCACAGGTCTACATCTGGCTTGTGTCTACATTATACACATCAAGTTTGAAGCAAATAGGGTAAAGCGTGTTGGATATATGGACCAAATTGTCTGACCCGTTCAAGGGGGCGCTGTCGAGCCCCCCTGCCACGCCCGGGTACCAGCTTCAGCCTGGCCCTGATGGCCGCGGGTTTTGTCCCGTGTGCAAAGTTTCAAGAGTTTTCGAGCACGTTAAGAACCCCAAAAGTGCCCGAAAGCATAAAAAAGCATGAAAAAGCTTAAAAAAAGGAATATTAATGTTTGATGCATTGCCATGGCAACAGTATCTAAGATATCAATAATCCTTTCACAGGTCTACATCTGGCGTGTGTCTACATTATGCACATGAAGTTTGAAGCAAATCGGGTAAAAATAAGAGGGTGATTTAAAAGCATTTTGAAAGTGACACACTTCCTGCTTCCAGTTGGTGGCGCTATAACTTTGACTCACAATAGTCACATCCATGTGATCGGGCTCTTACAACGAACACACTGCTGAAGTTTCATCAAGATTAGTTAATGTATGCAGTAGTTATAACACACTTCCTGTTTCACGTTTCTCGCCATAATTTCGTTTACTCGCCACGGCCAAACCGTTCGAGATATCAAAAATCCCCTGGCAATTTTTCATCCTCAGTGTCTTGACTTCATGCTGACCGAGTTTCGTGCCGTGTGTTTGAATTCTCTAGGAGGAGTATTTCACATTCCATTGCATGTGTTTTCCAAACAACCCTTAATAGCCGACTTCCTGTTGGGCTGGGGTAAAAAGTAAGAGCATGAAGTATATATGAACCGATGAGATCTATATGTGTACTGAGTTTCATATTATTACATGCAAGCGTGTTTGATTTATGGACCAAGTGTTCAAACCCCGTTCCAGGGGGCGCTGTCGAGCCCCCCTGCCACGCCCGGGTACCAGCTTCAGCCCGGCCCTGATGGCCGCGGGTTCTGAGATGTGTGCAAAGTTTCAAGAGTTTTCGAGCACGTTAAGGCCCCCAAAAGTGCCCAAAAGGTAGTAAAATAATAATAATAATAATAATAATAATAATAAATATAGCTGCGAGCAGCGATTACGGGCCCAAGCCGGTGGCACCGCAACCCCGGTGCCTTTAATTACCTAAAGGCACCGGAGTGGCGGTGCCGCCGGCTTTGGCCCTTCATCGCTGCTCGCAGCTATATTTATATGCACACTTTTGCACACCGGGGTGGCGGTGCCACCGGCTTGTTTATATATATATATATATATATATATATATATATATATATATATATATATATATATATATATATATATATATATATATATAACAAGCCGGTGGCACCGCCACCCCGGTGCCTTTAGGGTTACTGTGCGTGACGGGCAATAACGTAACCCCGCTTTGACCTTTGAGAAGATGTGTGCTGTAGAGCTTGCATCAGTGTGGGCTCTGCAAAAGTGTGCATTGAGGGCACATATCAACCACAAAGTATGCGTGAGCAACCTTCTGAAACCTCAAATGAAAAATGAGACACCCTACGGTCTCATGGACTTAATGGAAACATGAAATAAGTACACAAGTTTGAAAGTTATATGAAGTGTGCCAAGACAGAATATTTGCCTGATCTGATTAGAAAAATAGTTTTTGTGTGTGTGTGTGTGTGTGTGAGGCGTGATTGAACAATGTAGACATAAAAACATACTCCGTCCTTTTGTTCATACAGGACATTATTCAAACTACAAAGTGTTTACTTATATTTGTGTACAATCGCAATAAAACACAACATTGTGCTTTTGTCAAACTGTAAACTACAACTGTCACCCAACCAAAATCTCTTACACACACACACACACACACACACACACACACACACACACAGACACACATAGTTTAAAAGCAAAAAAATCTTTTGGACATTCATCATATTGCATTGGTTTTCATTTCTTGTTCTCGAACAGAGCCCTAATCTGTTTATTTTTTCAGTTACACATTCTACATTGATTAAAAAAGAAAAATCAAATGTGCTTTTATTTTAGACATAAATAAATAATCTATCATTCAGATGAGAGTAAAGTTAGTGTTAGTTCAAATTTTAAGGAAAACAAAAATATGATCTGAAATATCGCACATTCATTTAAAATTCATTCAGGTTCAATTACCAAACATACAAATCTCAATGTAATTTAAAGCAAACAATACATTTAAAATATATGGGTTGTATGCAATTTTTTTATATATAAAAAGATATATATCCAAAAATACAAAGCCTAAACTTTAACAAGGGTTAAACAATCACTGTAACAGACACAATCACACACACACACACACACACACACGTCAAATCACTTACATTTTAGATGCAATATTGACTTTTTTTCTGTTTCAGCAGCGAAAATAGTTCAACAAAGATCACAGCAGAACCATCGAGCATCTCACAGCAACGCGTTCTCATTACTGAATGATTCAGCATTTTGAACAAATCGGTTGACTCAAAGATTCAACGACCAATCCATAATCTGTCTCATTCATGAATGACTCAGCCGTTCGAACGAATCGTTTGAACGAATGAATCAATGACTCGCTCATTAAGACGGTCGCCTGGCGACACCTAATGACGGTTTAGTGATATGTTTAAAAGTATCATTCTTTCCAACGATTGTTAATTAACTCATATTTGAAACATAAGCTATATATATATATATATATATATATATATATATATATATATATATATATATACACATATATACACAAAAATAAAATAAACACATTTGAAGCGTGTTTGCTTACTAAATTGTGAGCTGAACGAAAGTTGCAGCAAATATCAGCAACAGGAGTCAAATTTCATTAATCACGAGAGTGAAGAGCTGACTGAAAAGATGATGACGGAATAGGCATTTTATGTAAAAGCGCCTATTTAAGCGAATCTATCATTATACTCTTTTGTTGTTGTGTTTTCCGTGAAAAATAATAGACTATTGAACTCACAATTCAAGCACGCGCTCTGCACGCGCCACCATTATCAATGTCCGTGTGGACGTCCGCGATCGAACAGTGGAAACATTGGCTACTCCGTCATTTTATTCAAGAAGATCATTCAAACTGCAAAGTGTTTACTTATTTTTGGATACTCGCAATCAAACACAACATTGTGATTTTGTAAAATACATTCAAGAAATCCGCCCCCGAAATGGGGCTTCTTTTAAAATGAAACAAAAATGCTCACAGCTGCACGTCTTGTGGAGACGTCCGTTACTTTCGCTTTCAAGTTAGCGATTTTAAAGCCCCCAGCGGAGTCACGGTGGGAAAATATTCCCATAGTAGCATCAATTGGCCTACCTGATTTTGAACACAAGAGGGCAGTAAAGCACTATGAATGATTTTTATTTTTTTTTATTTTTTTGGCTAAACAACCATTCTGGCTGTTTTTAAACTTAAACATAAATCTTAAATTGAAAAAAAGGAATACAATGGGTTTACTTCTAATATTAGTATAATTTTATAGAAAAATAAATGGTGTATAATTACATTTTAGAAAGATATGAGACATTTCCTGATTCTTTTTTTGACATAATCCCTCGCCATAGCAAAACCGTTTGAGATATTCAATATCCGTTCACAATTTAGCATCTTTAATGTATTTTCATCAAGTTGAAAAAGTTTTGTAACTGTAGATGAAACTAACCCCCCCCCCCCCACACACACTTTTGCCACAAAAGGTGGCGCTACTGAGCCCCTGCACCACGCCCGTTTCTGAAACTTTGCACATGTCTACTGGCTAATAAATGTGATCTGTCTGTCAAGTTTCATGCAATTTTAAGCAATTTCAGGCATGCTAAGAGTCTCAAAAGCATCCAAAAAGAATATTAAAGTTTGATGCGTTGCCATGGCAACAGTATCTAAGATATCAATAATCCTTTCACAGGTCTACATCTGCCGTGTATTTACATTATACACATCAAGTTTGAAGCAAATCGGGTAAAAATAAGAGGGTGATTTCAAAGTATTTTGAAAGTGACACACTTCATGCTGCCAGTTGGTGGCGCTATAACTTTGACTCACAATAGTCACATCCATGTGATCGGCCTCTCACAGCGAACACACTGTTGAAGTTTCATCAAGATCAGTTAATGTATGCAGAAGTTATAACACACTTCCTGTTTCCATTATTCGCCATAAATTCGTTTCCTCGTCACGGCCAAACCGTTCGAGATATCAGAAATCCCCTGGCAATTTTTCATCCTCAATGTCTTGACATCATGCTGACCGAGTTTCGTTGCGATTGGTTGAATTCTCTAGGAGGAGTATATCGAATTCCAGGGGCATACGCTTCCAAACAAACCATAATAGCCGACTTCCTGTTGGGCTGGGGTAAAAAGTAAAAGTACAAAGGATATATGAATCGATGAGATCTATATGTGTACCGAGTTTCATATTATTACATTCAAGCGTGTTTGATTTATGGACCAAGTTTTCGGACCCCGTTCCAGGGGGCACTGTCGAGCCCCCCTGCCACGCCCGGGTACCAGCTTCAGCCCGGCCCTGATGGCCACGGGTTCTGACCCGTGTGCAAAGTTTCAAGAGTTTTTGAGCACGTTAAGGGCCCCCAAAGTGCGCTGAGAGTCTCAAAAGTATCCAAAAAGAATATTAAAGTTTGATGCGTTGTCACGGCAACAGCATCTAAGATATCAACAATCCTTTCACAGGTCTAAATCTGGCGTGTGTCTACATTATACACATCAAGTTTGAAGCAAATCGGGTAAAGCCTGTTTGATTTATGGACCAAGTTTTCGGACCCCATTCCAGGGGGCGCTGTCGAGCCCCCCTGCCACGCCCGGGTACCAGCTTCAGCCCGGCCCTGATGGCCGCGGTTTCTGACCCGTGTGCAAAGTTTCAAGAGTTTTTGAGCATGTTAAGGGCCCCAAAAGTGCGCTAAGAATCTCAAAAGTATCCAAAAAGAATATTAAAGTTTGATGCGTTGTCACGGCAACAGCATCTAAGATATCAACAATCCTTTCACAGGTCTACATCTGGCTTGTGTCTACATTATACACATCAAGTTTGAAGCAAATAGGGTAAAGCGTGTTGGATATATGGACCAAATTGTCTGACCCGTTCAAGGGGGCGCTGTCGAGCCCCCCTGCCACGCCCGGGTACCAGCTTCAGCCTGGCCCTGATGGCCGCGGGTTTTGTCCCGTGTGCAAAGTTTCAAGAGTTTTTGAGCACGTTAAGAACCCCAAAAGTGCCCGAAAGCATAAAAAAGCATGAAAAAGCTTAAAAAAAGGAATATTAATGTTTGATGCATTGCCATGGCAACAGTATCTAAGATATCAATAATCCTTTCACAGGTCTACATCTGGCGTGTGTCTACATTATGCACATGAAGTTTGAAGCAAATCGGGTAAAAATAAGAGGGTGATTTAAAAGCATTTTGAAAGTGACACACTTCCTGCTTCCAGTTGGTGGCGCTATAACTTTGACTCACAATAGTCACATCCATGTGATCGGGCTCTTACAACGAACACACTGCTGAAGTTTCATCGAGATTAGTTAATGTATGCAGTAGTTATAACACACTTCCTGTTTCACGTTTCTCGCCATAATTTCGTTTACTCGCCACGGCCAAACCGTTCGAGATATCAAAAATCCCCTGGCAATTTTTCATCCTCAGTGTCTTGACTTCATGCTGACCGAGTTTCGTGCCGTGTGTTTGAATTCTCTAGGAGGAGTATTTCACATTCCATTGCATGTGTTTTCCAAACAACCCTTAATAGCCGACTTCCTGTTGGGCTGGGGTAAAAAGTAAGAGCGTGAAGTATATATGAACCGATGACATCTATATGTGTACTGAGTTTCATATTATTACATGCAAGCGTGTTTGATTTATGGACCAAGTGTTCAAACCCCGTTCCAGGGGGCGCTGTCGAGCCCCCCTGCCACGCCCGGGTACCAGCTTCAGCCCGGCCCTGATGGCCGCGGGTTCTGAGATGTGTGCAAAGTTTCAAGAGTTTTCGAGCACGTTAAGGCCCCCAAAAGTGCCCAAAAGGTAGTAAAATAATAATAATAATAATAATAATAATAATAAATATAGCTGCGAGCAGCGATTACGGGCCCAAGCCGGTGGCACCGCAACCCCGGTGCCTTTAGTTACCTAAAGGCACCGGAGTGGCGGTGCCGCCGGCTTTGGCCCTTCATCGCTGCTCGCAGCTATATTCATATATATATATATATATATATATATATATATATATAAACAAGCCGGTGGCACCGCCACCCCGGTGCCTTTATATATATATATATATATATATGTCTACATTGTTCAATCACGCCTCACACACACACACACACTTTTGCAGAGCCCACACCAATGCAAGCTCTATAGCACACATCTTCTCAAAGGTCAAAGCGGAGTTACGATATTGCCCGTCATGCACAGTAACCGTAAAGGCACCGGGGGTGGCGGTGCCACCGGCTTGTTTATATATATATATATATATATATCGTATTATTCTAACTTGTAAAAAACTATTAACTTTTGTTAATATTCAACCATTTCACAACTAACTTTTTTCCATAGATCAAACACAACATAATTATATGGTGGACTGAAACAAAAATTATTAATTAAATAAAATTATTGTTTTCCTCTGAAATAGCAAAAGCATCACACACTAGCTGTACCTGCTCTAAATAAAAAAGAGTAATTCAATAAAAATACAAAATCGAACTAAATAAAATAAATTATTACAAAAACAAAATCAAACCAAAGAAAATATATCTTCGAAAAAAAAAAGCGAGTGTCATGAGGAAAGGCGCCTCAGGAATCGTCAGGATTAACTCCATGTGTAAGGAATTTTGATTGATTTTATTTGTCACTTGAAAATTATTGTTAAATGTGTGCCTGCATAACTTTAATAAGATTTATTTTCTTTGATTTGATTTTGTTTTATATAATTTATTTATTTCGATTTTGTATTTTTATTTAAATACTATTATTTATTTAGAGCAGGTACAGCTAAGTGTGCGATGCTTTTGCTATTTCAGAGGGAAAAAAACACATTTTATTTCAAAAAGGCTTTTCAATTAAATAAAATGTTCAAGCTTTGTTTTCGTTTTATTATTTTGTTTGTTTTAAGCTTTGTTTAATTTATATTGTTAATCATCTGACACAAAACAAATGCATAAAGTATCATTTTAACTTTTAAAAAACTATTAACATTTGTTAATAGTACATTGCCTGTCTTTTGTTAATAGGACAAAACATAGTTATTATATTTTATAATATTTTATAAATATATAAAATAAACATTTGTAATGAAATCGTTCAAAAAAATGATATTAGCATTGTTTTAAACTTTGAAACAGAAGTAGCGCAATGCCTGGCCACCTACCGCGCCGCCTCCTTTTCACAATCCGAGGGAACCATCTCCGGAATATTAACCTCACTCCTAGAAGTCCAATTCTCATTATTCATGCCTCTTACCTGGGATTGATTGCACACACACACACACACACACACACACACACACGCACACACGCACTCACACGCACACACACACACACACACACACACACACGTGTCAAGTCACTTACATTTTAGATGCAATATTGACTGTTCTTCTGTTTCAGCAGCGAAAATAGTTAAACAAAGATCACAGCAGAACCATTGCATCTCACAGCAACGTGTTTTCTCATTACTGAATGATTCAGCATTTTGAACAAATTGGTTGACTCAAAGATTCAATGACCAATCCATAAACATCTGTCTCATTCATGAATGACTCAGTCGTTCAAACGAATCGTTTGAACGAATGAATCAATGACCCGCTCATTAAGACGGTCGCCTGGCGACACCTAGTGACGGTTTAGTGTTATTTGATTATACACTCAAAATATTCCACAACAAATCCTTTAAATTTAATGATATTCAGAACAGAACACAAATAAAAAAATAACTATAATAAAGCCAAAACGAAATAATTTAAAACAAAAGTAAAAGTAAGTGGTGTTAGGCTCACGTAAATCTCTCTTTAGAATCTAAATGTTGCAACATTTGCGATGTATTTGGATGCTAAACTATTCTTTATTACAGGCTTTGTACTTCACTCACGTTCCAATATCGACGGAAAAAATCATCCTCTTCACTTGTGCAAAAATGTGCTTGGAAAAATCACAGTGGAGCGGTGCTTACTGTGAATGATACAAATTGTACTACTGACTATTTCAACATAGCAGTGTAATTTGTATATGTTAGGTTGAATGTTTTATTATTGTGTGTGTGTGTGTGTTTGTGTGTGTGTGTGTGTGTGTGTGTGTGTGTGTGTGTGTCAGTGTGTGTGTGGGGGTCTGGGTGGCTCAGCGCGATTGAACAGTGAAACATACTCCGTCATTTTCTTCATACAGGACATCATTCAAACGTCAAAGTGTTTACTTATATTTGTGTACACTCGCAATTAAACACAACATTGTGTTTTTGTTAAATAAATTAAAGTAATACGTCCCCCGAAATGGCGCTAATTTTAAAATGAAACTAAAATGCTCACGGCTGCACGGGCATTCATAACTCTGCGCGCCCACGGTGAGGGACGAGCAGAACAGAGCGAACGTTGTTTAGTTCATTCCTACTTCCATAGGAATTAATTGAAAAAGCTCACTCTACTCTGCACCATTATTAATGAATTGTGCAGACGTCCTTATTTTACTTTCGCTTTTTACCTGATTTTGAACACAAGAGGGCAGTATAACACTATGTATGATTTGGAAAAAATTTTTTTTTTGACTAAACAACCATTCTGGCTGTTTTTAAACTTAAACATTATTCTCTAATTGCTCTCACCATGCCCGTTTCTGAAACTCTGCACATGTCTACTGTCTAATAAATGTGATGTGTCTGTCGGGTTTCATGCAATTTCAAGTATGTTAAGAGTCTCAAAAGCATCAACAAAGAATAATAAAGTTTGATGCGTTGCCACGGCAACAGTATCTAAGATATCAATAATCCTTTCTCAGGTCTACATCTGCCGTGTGTCTACATTATACACATAAAGTTTGAAGCAAATTGGGTAAAAATAAGAGGGTGATTTCAAAGCCTTTAGGAAGTGACACACTTCCTGCTGCCAGTTGGTGGCGCTATAACTTTGACTCACAATAGTCACATCCATGTGATCGGACTCTTACAGCGAACACACTGCTGAAGTTTCATCAAGATCAGTTAATGTATGCAGAAGTTATAACACACTTCCTGTTTCCTTTATTCGCCATAAATTCGTTTCCTCGCCACAGCCAAACCGTTCGAGATATCAAAAATCCCCTGGCAACTTTTCATCCTCAATGTCTTGACTTCATGCTGACCGAGTTTCGTGGCGATTGGTTGAATTCTCTAGGAGGAGTATATCGAATTCCAGGGGCATACGCTTCCAAACAAACCATAATAGCCGACTTCCTGTTGGGCTGGGGTAAAAAGTAAAAGTACAAAGGATATATGAATCGATGAGATCTATATGTGTACCGAGTTTCATATTATTACATTCAAGCGTGTTTGATTTATGGACCAAGTTTTCGGACCCCGTTCCAGGGGGCACTGTCGAGCCCCCCTGCCACGCCCGGGTACCAGCTTCAGCCCGGCCCTGATGGCCACGGGTTCTGACCCGTGTGCAAAGTTTCAAGAGTTTTTGAGCACGTTAAGGGCCCCCAAAGTGCGCTGAGAGTCTCAAAAGTATCCAAAAAGAATATTAAAGTTTGATGCGTTGTCACGGCAACAGCATCTAAGATATCAACAATCCTTTCACAGGTCTAAATCTGGCGTGTGTCTACATTATACACATCAAGTTTGAAGCAAATCGGGTAAAGCCTGTTTGATTTATGGACCAAGTTTTCGGACCCCATTCCAGGGGGCGCTGTCGAGCCCCCCTGCCACGCCCGGGTACCAGCTTCAGCCCGGCCCTGATGGCCACGGGTTCTGACCCGTGTGCAAAGTTTCAAGAGTTTTTGAGCATGTTAAGGGCCCCAAAAGTGCGCTAAGAATCTCAAAAGTATCCAAAAAGAATATTAAAGTTTGATGCGTTGTCACGGCAACAGCATCTAAGATATCAACAATCCTTTCACAGGTCTACATCTGGCTTGTGTCTACATTATACACATCAAGTTTGAAGCAAATAGGGTAAAGCGTGTTGGATATATGGACCAAATTGTCTGACCCGTTCAAGGGGGCGCTGTCGAGCCCCCCTGCCACGCCCGGGTACCAGCTTCAGCCTGGCCCTGATGGCCGCGGGTTTTGTCCCGTGTGCAAAGTTTCAAGAGTTTTCGAGCACGTTAAGAACCCCAAAAGTGCCCGAAAGCATAAAAAAGCATGAAAAAGCTTAAAAAAAGGAATATTAATGTTTGATGCATTGCCATGGCAACAGTATCTAAGATATCAATAATCCTTTCACAGGTCTACATCTGGCGTGTGTCTACATTATGCACATGAAGTTTGAAGCAAATCGGGTAAAAATAAGAGGGTGATTTAAAAGCATTTTGAAAGTGACACACTTCCTGCTGCCAGTTGGTGGCGCTATAACTTTGACTCACAATAGTCACATCCATGTGATCGGGCTCTTACAACGAACACACTGCTGAAGTTTCATCAAGATTAGTTAATGTATGCAGTAGTTATAACACACTTCCTGTTTCACGTTTCTCGCCATAATTTCGTTTACTCGCCACGGCCAAACCGTTCGAGATATCAAAAATCCCCTGGCAATTTTTCATCCTCAGTGTCTTGACTTCATGCTGACCGAGTTTCGTGCCGTGTGTTTGAATTCTCTAGGAGGAGTATTTCACATTCCATTGCATGTGTTTTCCAAACAACCCTTAATAGCCGACTTCCTGTTGGGCTGGGGTAAAAAGTAAGAGCATGAAGTATATATGAACCGATGAGATCTATATGTGTACTGAGTTTCATATTATTACATGCAAGCGTGTTTGATTTATGGACCAAGTGTTCAAACCCCGTTCCAGGGGGCGCTGTCGAGCCCCCCTGCCACGCCCGGGTACCAGCTTCAGCCCGGCCCTGATGGCCGCGGGTTCTGAGATGTGTGCAAAGTTTCAAGAGTTTTCGAGCACGTTAAGGCCCCCAAAAGTGCCCAAAAGGTAGTAAAATAATAATAATAATAATAAAAATATTCCCGTAGTAGCATATACAATTTAATACAATTGGCCTACCTGATTTTGAACACAAGAGGGCAGTAAAGCACTATGAATGATTTTTATTTTTTTATTTTTTTGGCTAAACAACCATTCTGGCTGTTTTTAAACTTAAACATAAATCTTAAATTGAAAAAAAGGAATACAATGGGTTTAGTTCTAATATTAGTATAATTTTATAGAAAAATAAATGGTGTATAATTACATTTTAGAAAGATATGAGACATTTCCTGATTCTTTTTTTGACATAATCCCTCGCCATAGCAAAACCGTTTGAGATATTCAATATCCGTTCACAATTTAGCATCTTTAATGTATTTTCATCAAGTTGAAAAAGTTTTGTAACTGTAGATGAAACTAACCCCCCACACACACTTTTGTCACAAAAGGTGGCGCTACTGAGCCCCTGCACCACGCCCGTTTCTGAAACTTTGCACATGTCTACTGGCTAATAAATGTGATGTGTCTGTCGGGTTTCATGCAATTTCAAGTATGTTAAGAGTCTCAAAAGCATCAACAAAGAATAATAAAGTTTGATGCGTTGCCACGGCAACAGTATCTAAGATATCAATAATCCTTTCTCAGGTCTACATCTGCCGTGTGTCTACATTATACACATAAAGTTTGAAGCAAATTGGGTAAAAATAAGAGGGTGATTTCAAAGCCTTTAGGAAGTGACACACTTCCTGCTGCCAGTTGGTGGCGCTATAACTTTGACTCACAATAGTCACATCCATGTGATCGGACTCTTACAGCGAACACACTGCTGAAGTTTCATCAAGATCAGTTAATGTATGCAGAAGTTATAACACACTTCCTGTTTCCTTTATTCGCCATAAATTCGTTTCCTCGCCACAGCCAAACCGTTCGAGATATCAAAAATCCCCTGGCAACTTTTCATCCTCAATGTCTTGACTTCATGCTGACCGAGTTTCGTGGCGATTGGTTGAATTCTCTAGGAGGAGTATATCGAATTCCAGGGGCATACGCTTCCAAACAAACCATAATAGCCGACTTCCTGTTGGGCTGGGGTAAAAAGTAAAAGTACAAAGGATATATGAATCGATGAGATCTATATGTGTACCGAGTTTCATATTATTACATTCAAGCGTGTTTGATTTATGGACCAAGTTTTCGGACCCCGTTCCAGGGGGCACTGTCGAGCCCCCCTGCCACGCCCGGGTACCAGCTTCAGCCCGGCCCTGATGGCCACGGGTTCTGACCCGTGTGCAAAGTTTCAAGAGTTTTTGAGCACGTTAAGGGCCCCCAAAGTGCGCTGAGAGTCTCAAAAGTATCCAAAAAGAATATTAAAGTTTGATGCGTTGTCACGGCAACAGCATCTAAGATATCAACAATCCTTTCACAGGTCTAAATCTGGCGTGTGTCTACATTATACACATCAAGTTTGAAGCAAATCGGGTAAAGCCTGTTTGATTTATGGACCAAGTTTTCGGACCCCATTCCAGGGGGCGCTGTCGAGCCCCCCTGCCACGCCCGGGTACCAGCTTCAGCCCGGCCCTGATGGCCGCGGTTTCTGACCCGTGTGCAAAGTTTCAAGAGTTTTTGAGCACGTTAAGGGCCCCAAAAGTGCGCTAAGAATCTCAAAAGTATCCAAAAAGAATATTAAAGTTTGATGCGTTGTCACGGCAACAGCATCTAAGATATCAACAATCCTTTCACAGGTCTACATCTGGCTTGTGTCTACATTATACACATCAAGTTTGAAGCAAATAGGGTAAAGCGTGTTGGATATATGGACCAAATTGTCTGACCCGTTCAAGGGGGCGCTGTCGAGCCCCCCTGCCACGCCCGGGTACCAGCTTCAGCCTGGCCCTGATGGCCGCGGGTTTTGTCCCGTGTGCAAAGTTTCAAGAGTTTTCGAGCACGTTAAGAACCCCAAAAGTGCCCGAAAGCATAAAAAAGCATGAAAAAGCTTAAAAAAAGGAATATTAATGTTTGATGCATTGCCATGGCAACAGTATCTAAGATATCAATAATCCTTTCACAGGTCTACATCTGGCGTGTGTCTACATTATGCACATGAAGTTTGAAGCAAATCGGGTAAAAATAAGAGGGTGATTTAAAAGCATTTTGAAAGTGACACACTTCCTGCTTCCAGTTGGTGGCGCTATAACTTTGACTCACAATAGTCACATCCATGTGATCGGGCTCTTACAACGAACACACTGCTGAAGTTTCATCAAGATTAGTTAATGTATGCAGTAGTTATAACACACTTCCTGTTTCACGTTTCTCGCCATAATTTCGTTTACTCGCCACGGCCAAACCGTTCGAGATATCAAAAATCCCCTGGCAATTTTTCATCCTCAGTGTCTTGACTTCATGCTGACCGAGTTTCGTGCCGTGTGTTTGAATTCTCTAGGAGGAGTATTTCACATTCCATTGCATGTGTTTTCCAAACAACCCTTAATAGCCGACTTCCTGTTGGGCTGGGGTAAAAAGTAAGAGCATGAAGTATATATGAACCGATGAGATCTATATGTGTACTGAGTTTCATATTATTACATGCAAGCGTGTTTGATTTATGGACCAAGTGTTCAAACCCCGTTCCAGGGGGCGCTGTCGAGCCCCCCTGCCACGCCCGGGTACCAGCTTCAGCCCGGCCCTGATGGCCGCGGGTTCTGAGATGTGTGCAAAGTTTCAAGAGTTTTCGAGCACGTTAAGGCCCCCAAAAGTGCCCAAAAGGTAGTAAAATAATAATAATAATAAATAATAATCCTAAGGAAAACAATAGGGCCTTCGCCTTTTCAAGGCTTGGGCCCTAATAATAATAATAATAATAAATAATAATCCTTAGGAAAACAATAGGGCCTTCGCCTTTTCAAGGCTTGGGCCCTAATAATAATAATAATAATAAATAATAATCCTTAGGAAAACAATAGGGCCTTCGCCTTTTCAAGGCTTGGGCCCTAATAAAGCCAAAACGAAATAATTTAAAACAAAAGTAAAAGTAAGTGGTGTTAGGCTCACGTAAATCTCTCTTTAGAATCTAAATGTTGCAACATTTGCGATGTATTTGGATGCTAAACTATTCTTTATTACAGGCTTTGTACTTCACTCACGTTCCAATATCGACGGAAAAAATCATCCTCTTCACTTGTGCAAAAATGTGCTTGGAAAAATCACAGTGGAGCGGTGCTTACTGTGAATGATACAAATTGTACTACTGACTATTTCAACATAGCAGTGTAATTTGTATATGTTAGGTTAAATGTTTTATTATTGTGTGTGTGTGTGTGTGTGTGTGTGTGTGTCAGTGTGTGTGTGGGGGTCTGGGTGGCTCAGCGCGATTGAACAGTGAAACATACTCCGTCATTTTCTTCATACAGGACATCATTCAAACGTCAAAGTGTTTACTTATATTTGTGTACACTCGCAATAAAACACAACATTGTGTTTTTGTTAAATAAATTAAAGTAATACGTCCCCCGAAATGGCGCTAATTTTAAAATGAAACTAAAATGCTCACGGCTGCACGGGCATTCATAACTCTGCGCGCCCACGGTGAGGGACGAGCAGAACAGAGCGAACGTTGTTTAGTTCATTCCTACTTCCATAGGAATTAATTGAAAAAGCTCACTCTACTCTGCACCATTATTAATGAATTGTGCAGACGTCCTTATTTTACTTTCGCTTTTTACCTGATTTTGAACACAAGAGGGCAGTATAACACTATGTATGATTTGGAAAAAAATTTTTTTTGACTAAACAACCATTCTGGCTGTTTTTAAACTTAAACATTATTCTCTAATTGCTCTCACCATGCCCGTTTCTGAAACTCTGCACATGTCTACTGTCTAATAAATGTGATGTGTCTGTCGGGTTTCATGCAATTTCAAGTATGTTAAGAGTCTCAAAAGCATCAACAAAGAATAATAAAGTTTGATGCGTTGCCACGGCAACAGTATCTAAGATATCAATAATCCTTTCTCAGGTCTACATCTGCCGTGTGTCTACATTATACACATAAAGTTTGAAGCAAATTGGGTAAAAATAAGAGGGTGATTTCAAAGCCTTTAGGAAGTGACACACTTCCTGCTGCCAGTTGGTGGCGCTATAACTTTGACTCACAATAGTCACATCCATGTGATCGGACTCTTACAGCGAACACACTGCTGAAGTTTCATCAAGATTAGTTAATGTATGCAGAAGTTATAACACACTTCCTGTTTCCTTTATTCGCCATAAATTCGTTTCCTCGCCACAGCCAAACCGTTCGAGATATCAAAAATCCCCTGGCAACTTTTCATCCTCAATGTCTTGACTTCATGCTGACCGAGTTTCGTGGCGATTGGTTGAATTCTCTAGGAGGAGTATATCGAATTCCAGGGGCATACGCTTCCAAACAAACCATAATAGCCGACTTCCTGTTGGGCTGGGGTAAAAAGTAAAAGTACAAAGGATATATGAATCGATGAGATCTATATGTGTACCGAGTTTCATATTATTACATTCAAGCGTGTTTGATTTATGGACCAAGTTTTCGGACCCCGTTCCAGGGGGCACTGTCGAGCCCCCCTGCCACGCCCGGGTACCAGCTTCAGCCCGGCCCTGATGGCCACGGGTTCTGACCCGTGTGCAAAGTTTCAAGAGTTTTTGAGCACGTTAAGGGCCCCCAAAGTGCGCTGAGAGTCTCAAAAGTATCCAAAAAGAATATTAAAGTTTGATGCGTTGTCACGGCAACAGCATCTAAGATATCAACAATCCTTTCACAGGTCTAAATCTGGCGTGTGTCTACATTATACACATCAAGTTTGAAGCAAATCGGGTAAAGCCTGTTTGATTTATGGACCAAGTTTTCGGACCCCATTCCAGGGGGCGCTGTCGAGCCCCCCTGCCACGCCCGGGTACCAGCTTCAGCCCGGCCCTGATGGCCGCGGTTTCTGACCCGTGTGCAAAGTTTCAAGAGTTTTTGAGCACGTTAAGGGCCCCAAAAGTGCGCTAAGAATCTCAAAAGTATCCAAAAAGAATATTAAAGTTTGATGCGTTGTCACGGCAACAGCATCTAAGATATCAACAATCCTTTCACAGGTCTACATCTGGCTTGTGTCTACATTATACACATCAAGTTTGAAGCAAATAGGGTAAAGCGTGTTGGATATATGGACCAAATTGTCTGACCCGTTCAAGGGGGCGCTGTCGAGCCCCCCTGCCACGCCCGGGTACCAGCTTCAGCCTGGCCCTGATGGCCGCGGGTTTTGTCCCGTGTGCAAAGTTTCAAGAGTTTTCGAGCACGTTAAGAACCCCAAAAGTGCCCGAAAGCATAAAAAAGCATGAAAAAGCTTAAAAAAAGGAATATTAATGTTTGATGCATTGCCATGGCAACAGTATCTAAGATATCAATAATCCTTTCACAGGTCTACATCTGGCGTGTGTCTACATTATGCACATGAAGTTTGAAGCAAATCGGGTAAAAATAAGAGGGTGATTTAAAAGCATTTTGAAAGTGACACACTTCCTGCTTCCAGTTGGTGGCGCTATAACTTTGACTCACAATAGTCACATCCATGTGATCGGGCTCTTACAACGAACACACTGCTGAAGTTTCATCAAGATTAGTTAATGTATGCAGTAGTTATAACACACTTCCTGTTTCACGTTTCTCGCCATAATTTCGTTTACTCGCCACGGCCAAACCGTTCGAGATATCAAAAATCCCCTGGCAATTTTTCATCCTCAGTGTCTTGACTTCATGCTGACCGAGTTTCGTGCCGTGTGTTTGAATTCTCTAGGAGGAGTATTTCACATTCCATTGCATGTGTTTTCCAAACAACCCTTAATAGCCGACTTCCTGTTGGGCTGGGGTAAAAAGTAAGAGCATGAAGTATATATGAACCGATGAGATCTATATGTGTACTGAGTTTCATATTATTACATGCAAGCGTGTTTGATTTATGGACCAAGTGTTCAAACCCCGTTCCAGGGGGCGCTGTCGAGCCCCCCTGCCACGCCCGGGTACCAGCTTCAGCCCGGCCCTGATGGCCGCGGGTTCTGAGATGTGTGCAAAGTTTCAAGAGTTTTCGAGCACGTTAAGGCCCCCAAAAGTGCCCAAAAGGTAGTAAAATAATAATAAATATAGCTGCGAGCAGCGATTACGGGCCCAAGCCGGTGGCACCGCAACCCCGGTGCCTTTAGTTACCTAAAGGCACCGGAGTGGCGGTGCCGCCGGCTTTGGCCCTTCATCGCTGCTCGCAGCTATATTCATATATATATATATATATATATATATATATATAAACAAGCCGGTGGCACCACCACCCCGGTGCCTTTATATATATATATATATATATATATGTCTACATTGTTCAATCACGCCTCACACACACACACACACTTTTGCAGAGCCCACACCAATGCCAGCTCTATAGCACACATCTTCTCAAAGGTCAAAGCGGAGTTACGATATTGCCCGTCATGCACAGTAACCGTAAAGGCACCGGGGTGGCGGTGCCACCGGCTTGTTTATATATATATATATATCGTATTATTCTAACTTGTAAAAAACTATTAACTTTTGTTAATATTCAACCATTTCACAACTAACTTTTTTCCATAGATCAAACACAACATAATTATATGGTGGACTGAAACAAAAATTATTAATTAAATAAAATTATTGTTTTCCTCTGAAATAGCAAAAGCATCACACACTAGCTGTACCTGCTCTAAATAAAAAAGAGTAATTCAATAAAAATACAAAATCGAACTAAATAAAATAAATTATTACAAAAACAAAATCAAACCAAAGAAAATATATCTTCGAAAAAAAAAGCGAGTGTCATGAGGAAAGGCGCCTCAGGAATCGTCAGGATTAACTCCATGTGTAAGGAATTTTGATTGATTTTATTTGTCACTTGAAAATTATTGTTAAATGTGTGCCTGCATAACTTTAATAAGATTTATTTTCTTTGATTTGATTTTGTTTTATATAATTTATTTATTTCGATTTTGTATTTTTATTTAAATACTATTATTTATTTAGAGCAGGTACAGCTAAGTGTGCGATGCTTTTGCTATTTCAGAGGGAAAAAAACACATTTTATTTCAAAAAGGCTTTTCAATTAAATAAAATGTTCAAGCTTTGTTTTCGTTTTATTATTTTGTTTGTTTTAAGCTTTGTTTAATTTATATTGTTAATCATCTGACACAAAACAAATGCATAAAGTATCATTTTAACTTTTAAAAAACTATTAACATTTGTTAATAGTACATTGCCTGTCTTTTGTTAATAGGACAAAACATAGTTATTATATTTTATAATATTTTATAAATATATAAAATAAACATTTGTAATGAAATCGTTCAAAAAAATGATATTAGCATTGTTTTAAACTTTGAAACAGAAGTAGCGCAATGCCTGGCCACTCCCGCGCCGCCTCCTTTTCACAATCCGAGGGAACCATCTCCGGAATATTAACCTCACTCCTAGAAGTCCAATTCTCATTATTCATGCCTCTTACCTGGGATTGATTGCACACACACACACACACACACACACACACACGCACGCACGCACTCACACGCACACACACACACACACACACACACACACACGTGTCAAGTCACTTACATTTTAGATGCAATATTGACTGTTCTTCTGTTTCAGCAGCGAAAATAGTTAAACAAAGATCACAGCAGAACCATTGCATCTCACAGCAACGTGTTTTCTCATTACTGAATGATTCAGCATTTTGAACAAATTGGTTGACTCAAAGATTCAATGACCAATCCATAAACATCTGTCTCATTCATGAATGACTCAGTCGTTCAAACGAATCGTTTGAACGAATGAATCAATGACCCGCTCATTAAGACGGTCGCCTGGCGACACCTAGTGACGGTTTAGTGTTATTTGATTATACACTCAAAATATTCCACAACAAATCCTTTAAATTTAATGATATTCAGAACAGAACACAAATAAAAAAATAACTATAATAAAGCCAAAACGAAATAATTTAAAACAAAAGTAAAAGTAAGTGGTGTTAGGCTCACGTAAATCTCTCTTTAGAATCTAAATGTTGCAACATTTGCGATGTATTTGGATGCTAAACTATTCTTTATTACAGGCTTTGTACTTCACTCACGTTCCAATATCGACGGAAAAAATCATCCTCTTCACTTGTGCAAAAATGTGCTTGGAAAAATCACAGTGGAGCGGTGCTTACTGTGAATGATACAAATTGTACTACTGACTATTTCAACATAGCAGTGTAATTTGTATATGTTAGGTTGAATGTTTTATTATTGTGTGTGTGTGTGTGTGTGTGTTTGTGTGTGTGTGTGTGTGTGTGTGTGTGTGTGTGTGTGTGTGTGTGTGTGTGTGTGTGTGTGTCAGTGTGTGTGTGGGGGTCTGGGTGGCTCAGCGCGATTGAACAGTGAAACATACTCCGTCATTTTCTTCATACAGGACATCATTCAAACGTCAAAGTGTTTACTTATATTTGTGTACACTCGCAATTAAACACAACATTGTGTTTTTGTTAAATAAATTAAAGTAATACGTCCCCCGAAATGGCGCTAATTTTAAAATGAAACTAAAATGCTCACGGCTGCACGGGCATTCATAACTCTGCGCGCCCACGGTGAGGGACGAGCAGAACAGAGCGAACGTTGTTTAGTTCATTCCTACTTCCATAGGAATTAATTGAAAAAGCTCACTCTACTCTGCACCATTATTAATGAATTGTGCAGACGTCCTTATTTTACTTTCGCTTTTTACCTGATTTTGAACACAAGAGGGCAGTATAACACTATGTATGATTTGGAAAAAAAATTTTTTTGACTAAACAACCATTCTGGCTGTTTTTAAACTTAAACATTATTCTCTAATTGCTCTCACCATGCCCGTTTCTGAAACTCTGCACATGTCTACTGTCTAATAAATGTGATGTGTCTGTCGGGTTTCATGCAATTTCAAGTATGTTAAGAGTCTCAAAAGCATCAACAAAGAATAATAAAGTTTGATGCGTTGCCACGGCAACAGTATCTAAGATATCAATAATCCTTTCTCAGGTCTACATCTGCCGTGTGTCTACATTATACACATAAAGTTTGAAGCAAATTGGGTAAAAATAAGAGGGTGATTTCAAAGCCTTTAGGAAGTGACACACTTCCTGCTGCCAGTTGGTGGCGCTATAACTTTGACTCACAATAGTCACATCCATGTGATCGGACTCTTACAGCGAACACACTGCTGAAGTTTCATCAAGATCAGTTAATGTATGCAGAAGTTATAACACACTTCCTGTTTCCTTTATTCGCCATAAATTCGTTTCCTCGCCACAGCCAAACCGTTCGAGATATCAAAAATCCCCTGGCAACTTTTCATCCTCAATGTCTTGACTTCATGCTGACCGAGTTTCGTGGCGATTGGTTGAATTCTCTAGGAGGAGTATATCGAATTCCAGGGGCATACGCTTCCAAACAAACCATAATAGCCGACTTCCTGTTGGGCTGGGGTAAAAAGTAAAAGTACAAAGGATATATGAATCGATGAGATCTATATGTGTACCGAGTTTCATATTATTACATTCAAGCGTGTTTGATTTATGGACCAAGTTTTCGGACCCCGTTCCAGGGGGCACTGTCGAGCCCCCCTGCCACGCCCGGGTACCAGCTTCAGCCCGGCCCTGATGGCCACGGGTTCTGACCCGTGTGCAAAGTTTCAAGAGTTTTTGAGCACGTTAAGGGCCCCCAAAGTGCGCTGAGAGTCTCAAAAGTATCCAAAAAGAATATTAAAGTTTGATGCGTTGTCACGGCAACAGCATCTAAGATATCAACAATCCTTTCACAGGTCTAAATCTGGCGTGTGTCTACATTATACACATCAAGTTTGAAGCAAATCGGGTAAAGCCTGTTTGATTTATGGACCAAGTTTTCGGACCCCATTCCAGGGGGCGCTGTCGAGCCCCCCTGCCACGCCCGGGTACCAGCTTCAGCCCGGCCCTGATGGCCGCGGTTTCTGACCCGTGTGCAAAGTTTCAAGAGTTTTTGAGCACGTTAAGGGCCCCAAAAGTGCGCTAAGAATCTCAAAAGTATCCAAAAAGAATATTAAAGTTTGATGCGTTGTCACGGCAACAGCATCTAAGATATCAACAATCCTTTCACAGGTCTACATCTGGCTTGTGTCTACATTATACACATCAAGTTTGAAGCAAATAGGGTAAAGCGTGTTGGATATATGGACCAAATTGTCTGACCCGTTCAAGGGGGCGCTGTCGAGCCCCCCTGCCACGCCCGGGTACCAGCTTCAGCCTGGCCCTGATGGCCGCGGGTTTTGTCCCGTGTGCAAAGTTTCAAGAGTTTTCGAGCACGTTAAGAACCCCAAAAGTGCCCGAAAGCATAAAAAAGCATGAAAAAGCTTAAAAAAAGGAATATTAATGTTTGATGCATTGCCATGGCAACAGTATCTAAGATATCAATAATCCTTTCACAGGTCTACATCTGGCGTGTGTCTACATTATGCACATGAAGTTTGAAGCAAATCGGGTAAAAATAAGAGGGTGATTTAAAAGCATTTTGAAAGTGACACACTTCCTGCTTCCAGTTGGTGGCGCTATAACTTTGACTCACAATAGTCACATCCATGTGATCGGGCTCTTACAACGAACACACTGCTGAAGTTTCATCGAGATTAGTTAATGTATGCAGTAGTTATAACACACTTCCTGTTTCACGTTTCTCGCCATAATTTCGTTTACTCGCCACGGCCAAACCGTTCGAGATATCAAAAATCCCCTGGCAATTTTTCATCCTCAGTGTCTTGACTTCATGCTGACCGAGTTTCGTGCTGTGTGTTTGAATTCTCTAGGAGGAGTATTTCACATTCCATTGCATGTGTTTTCCAAACAACCCTTAATAGCCGACTTCCTGTTGGGCTGGGGTAAAAAGTAAGAGCATGAAGTATATATGAACCGATGAGATCTATATGTGTACTGAGTTTCATATTATTACATGCAAGCGTGTTTGATTTATGGACCAAGTGTTCAAACCCCGTTCCAGGGGGCGCTGTCGAGCCCCCCTGCCACGCCCGGGTACCAGCTTCAGCCCGGCCCTGATGGCCGCGGGTTCTGAGATGTGTGCAAAGTTTCAAGAGTTTTCGAGCACGTTAAGGCCCCCAAAAGTGCCCAAAAGGTAGTAAAATAATAATAAATATAGCTGCGAGCAGCGATTACGGGCCCAAGCCGGTGGCACCGCAACCCCGGTGCCTTTAGTTACCTAAAGGCACCGGAGTGGCGGTGCCGCCGGCTTTGGCCCTTCATCGCTGCTCGCAGCTATATTCATATATATATATATATATATATATATATATATATATATAAACAAGCCGGTGGCACCACCACCCCGGTGCCTTTATATATATATATATATATATATATGTCTACATTGTTCAATCACGCCTCACACACACACACACACTTTTGCAGAGCCCACACCAATGCCAGCTCTATAGCACACATCTTCTCAAAGGTCAAAGCGGAGTTACGATATTGCCCGTCATGCACAGTAACCGTAAAGGCACCGGGGGTGGCGGTGCCACCGGCTTGTTTATATATATATATATATCGTATTATTCTAACTTGTAAAAAACTATTAACTTTTGTTAATATTCAACCATTTCACAACTAACTTTTTTCCATAGATCAAACACAACATAATTATATGGTGGACTGAAACAAAAATTATTAATTAAATAAAATTATTGTTTTCCTCTGAAATAGCAAAAGCATCACACACTAGCTGTACCTGCTCTAAATAAAAAAGAGTAATTCAATAAAAATACAAAATCGAACTAAATAAAATAAATTATTACAAAAACAAAATCAAACCAAAGAAAATATATCTTCGAAAAAAAAAGCGAGTGTCATGAGGAAAGGCGCCTCAGGAATCGTCAGGATTAACTCCATGTGTAAGGAATTTTGATTGATTTTATTTGTCACTTGAAAATTATTGTTAAATGTGTGCCTGCATAACTTTAATAAGATTTATTTTCTTTGATTTGATTTTGTTTTATATAATTTATTTATTTCGATTTTGTATTTTTATTTAAATACTATTATTTATTTAGAGCAGGTACAGCTAAGTGTGCGATGCTTTTGCTATTTCAGAGGGAAAAAAACACATTTTATTTCAAAAAGGCTTTTCAATTAAATAAAATGTTCAAGCTTTGTTTTCGTTTTATTATTTTGTTTGTTTTAAGCTTTGTTTAATTTATATTGTTAATCATCTGACACAAAACAAATGCATAAAGTATCATTTTAACTTTTAAAAAACTATTAACATTTGTTAATAGTACATTGCCTGTCTTTTGTTAATAGGACAAAACATAGTTATTATATTTTATAATATTTTATAAATATATAAAATAAACATTTGTAATGAAATCGTTCAAAAAAATGATATTAGCATTGTTTTAAACTTTGAAACAGAAGTAGCGCAATGCCTGGCCACTCCCGCGCCGCCTCCTTTTCACAATCCGAGGGAACCATCTCCGGAATATTAACCTCACTCCTAGAAGTCCAATTCTCATTATTCATGCCTCTTACCTGGGATTGATTGCACACACACACACACACACACACACACACACGCACGCACGCACTCACACGCACACACACACACACACACACACACACACACACGTGTCAAGTCACTTACATTTTAGATGCAATATTGACTGTTCTTCTGTTTCAGCAGCGAAAATAGTTAAACAAAGATCACAGCAGAACCATTGCATCTCACAGCAACGTGTTTTCTCATTACTGAATGATTCAGCATTTTGAACAAATTGGTTGACTCAAAGATTCAATGACCAATCCATAAACATCTGTCTCATTCATGAATGACTCAGTCGTTCAAACGAATCGTTTGAACGAATGAATCAATGACCCGCTCATTAAGACGGTCGCCTGGCGACACCTAGTGACGGTTTAGTGTTATTTGATTATACACTCAAAATATTCCACAACAAATCCTTTAAATTTAATGATATTCAGAACAGAACACAAATAAAAAAATAACTATAATAAAGCCAAAACGAAATAATTTAAAACAAAAGTAAAAGTAAGTGGTGTTAGGCTCACGTAAATCTCTCTTTAGAATCTAAATGTTGCAACATTTGCGATGTATTTGGATGCTAAACTATTCTTTATTACAGGCTTTGTACTTCACTCACGTTCCAATATCGACGGAAAAAATCATCCTCTTCACTTGTGCAAAAATGTGCTTGGAAAAATCACAGTGGAGCGGTGCTTACTGTGAATGATACAAATTGTACTACTGACTATTTCAACATAGCAGTGTAATTTGTATATGTTAGGTTGAATGTTTTATTATTGTGTGTGTGTGTGTGTGTGTGTTTGTGTGTGTGTGTGTGTGTGTGTGTGTGTGTGTCAGTGTGTGTGTGTGTGTGTGTGTCAGTGTGTGTGTGGGGGTCTGGGTGGCTCAGCGCGATTGAACAGTGAAACATACTCCGTCATTTTCTTCATACAGGACATCATTCAAACGTCAAAGTGTTTACTTATATTTGTGTACACTCGCAATTAAACACAACATTGTGTTTTTGTTAAATAAATTAAAGTAATACGTCCCCCGAAATGGCGCTAATTTTAAAATGAAACTAAAATGCTCACGGCTGCACGGGCATTCATAACTCTGCGCGCCCACGGTGAGGGACGAGCAGAACAGAGCGAACGTTGTTTAGTTCATTCCTACTTCCATAGGAATTAATTGAAAAAGCTCACTCTACTCTGCACCATTATTAATGAATTGTGCAGACGTCCTTATTTTACTTTCGCTTTTTACCTGATTTTGAACACAAGAGGGCAGTATAACACTATGTATGATTTGGAAAAAAAATTTTTTTGACTAAACAACCATTCTGGCTGTTTTTAAACTTAAACATTATTCTCTAATTGCTCTCACCATGCCCGTTTCTGAAACTCTGCACATGTCTACTGTCTAATAAATGTGATGTGTCTGTCGGGTTTCATGCAATTTCAAGTATGTTAAGAGTCTCAAAAGCATCAACAAAGAATAATAAAGTTTGATGCGTTGCCACGGCAACAGTATCTAAGATATCAATAATCCTTTCTCAGGTCTACATCTGCCGTGTGTCTACATTATACACATAAAGTTTGAAGCAAATTGGGTAAAAATAAGAGGGTGATTTCAAAGCCTTTAGGAAGTGACACACTTCCTGCTGCCAGTTGGTGGCGCTATAACTTTGACTCACAATAGTCACATCCATGTGATCGGACTCTTACAGCGAACACACTGCTGAAGTTTCATCAAGATCAGTTAATGTATGCAGAAGTTATAACACACTTCCTGTTTCCTTTATTCGCCATAAATTCGTTTCCTCGCCACAGCCAAACCGTTCGAGATATCAAAAATCCCCTGGCAACTTTTCATCCTCAATGTCTTGACTTCATGCTGACCGAGTTTCGTGGCGATTGGTTGAATTCTCTAGGAGGAGTATATCGAATTCCAGGGGCATACGCTTCCAAACAAACCATAATAGCCGACTTCCTGTTGGGCTGGGGTAAAAAGTAAAAGTACAAAGGATATATGAATCGATGAGATCTATATGTGTACCGAGTTTCATATTATTACATTCAAGCGTGTTTGATTTATGGACCAAGTTTTCGGACCCCGTTCCAGGGGGCACTGTCGAGCCCCCCTGCCACGCCCGGGTACCAGCTTCAGCCCGGCCCTGATGGCCACGGGTTCTGACCCGTGTGCAAAGTTTCAAGAGTTTTTGAGCACGTTAAGGGCCCCCAAAGTGCGCTGAGAGTCTCAAAAGTATCCAAAAAGAATATTAAAGTTTGATGCGTTGTCACGGCAACAGCATCTAAGATATCAACAATCCTTTCACAGGTCTAAATCTGGCGTGTGTCTACATTATACACATCAAGTTTGAAGCAAATCGGGTAAAGCCTGTTTGATTTATGGACCAAGTTTTCGGACCCCATTCCAGGGGGCGCTGTCGAGCCCCCCTGCCACGCCCGGGTACCAGCTTCAGCCCGGCCCTGATGGCCGCGGTTTCTGACCCGTGTGCAAAGTTTCAAGAGTTTTTGAGCACGTTAAGGGCCCCAAAAGTGCGCTAAGAATCTCAAAAGTATCCAAAAAGAATATTAAAGTTTGATGCGTTGTCACGGCAACAGCATCTAAGATATCAACAATCCTTTCACAGGTCTACATCTGGCTTGTGTCTACATTATACACATCAAGTTTGAAGCAAATAGGGTAAAGCGTGTTGGATATATGGACCAAATTGTCTGACCCGTTCAAGGGGGCGCTGTCGAGCCCCCCTGCCACGCCCGGGTACCAGCTTCAGCCTGGCCCTGATGGCCGCGGGTTTTGTCCCGTGTGCAAAGTTTCAAGAGTTTTCGAGCACGTTAAGAACCCCAAAAGTGCCCGAAAGCATAAAAAAGCATGAAAAAGCTTAAAAAAAGGAATATTAATGTTTGATGCATTGCCATGGCAACAGTATCTAAGATATCAATAATCCTTTCACAGGTCTACATCTGGCGTGTGTCTACATTATGCACATGAAGTTTGAAGCAAATCGGGTAAAAATAAGAGGGTGATTTAAAAGCATTTTGAAAGTGACACACTTCCTGCTTCCAGTTGGTGGCGCTATAACTTTGACTCACAATAGTCACATCCATGTGATCGGGCTCTTACAACGAACACACTGCTGAAGTTTCATCAAGATTAGTTAATGTATGCAGTAGTTATAACACACTTCCTGTTTCACGTTTCTCGCCATAATTTCGTTTACTCGCCACGGCCAAACCGTTCGAGATATCAAAAATCCCCTGGCAATTTTTCATCCTCAGTGTCTTGACTTCATGCTGACCGAGTTTCGTGCCGTGTGTTTGAATTCTCTAGGAGGAGTATTTCACATTCCATTGCATGTGTTTTCCAAACAACCCTTAATAGCCGACTTCCTGTTGGGCTGGGGTAAAAAGTAAGAGCATGAAGTATATATGAACCGATGAGATCTATATGTGTACTGAGTTTCATATTATTACATGCAAGCGTGTTTGATTTATGGACCAAGTGTTCAAACCCCGTTCCAGGGGGCGCTGTCGAGCCCCCCTGCCACGCCCGGGTACCAGCTTCAGCCCGGCCCTGATGGCCGCGGGTTCTGAGATGTGTGCAAAGTTTCAAGAGTTTTCGAGCACGTTAAGGCCCCCAAAAGTGCCCAAAAGGTAGTAAAATAATAATAAATATAGCTGCGAGCAGCGATTACGGGCCCAAGCCGGTGGCACCGCAACCCCGGTGCCTTTAGTTACCTAAAGGCACCGGAGTGGCGGTGCCGCCGGCTTTGGCCCTTCATCGCTGCTCGCAGCTATATTCATATATATATATATATATAT